>VWZO01008152.1:1518944-1810885 GCA_013396975.1 Bucco capensis | reverse complement strand
ACCTACCTTTTTGTCCTCTTTCTCGCCGCCGTGCCTCCGCTCCGGGTGGCCGCTGTCGGCGGCGGGGGCTGTCTCCGCCGGCTGCCCATCGCGGTGGTGCGGGCGCTGGTGCGGACAGCCGCCAGACCCCGCCGCCGGGGGGATGGGCTCCGGGCACGGAGAAACTCCCTTAACATCCATCTCCATCTTCCAGTTCACTGTACTGCGAGACAAAAGCAGGCAAACACTTTCCACCACCCGCGTCCTTCTTGTGCTTTCCTTTCTCCCTCTTTTCTTTTTTTTTTTTCTTCTTTCCTTTTTTTTTATCCTTGCTTCCTTCCTTCTCTCCTTCCTTCCTTCCTTTTTTCCCCCCTCACGAGGCCGTGACACGCATGGCTCTGCCCGCCGCTACTGCACCGATCCGGCGGCTGCAATTCTCCCCTAAATCCTCCAGACTTTTGTATCCAGCGTGTGTGTAAGAGTGAGAGTGTGTCCGTGCGAGTCCGTGTGTCCGTGCGTGTGCGCGCGTGTCCTTGGCACGATGGCCTTCAGTCGCCCCAAACAGCAAACGCTAACTAAGCAGATCTCTCGCCACGAAGATCAACTCCCGGCCCCGGTCTAATTGTGGTCGTTATTTACTTTACGCTATCTATGTCCCAGGCCCGGACAAGCCCTTCTGGCTGCAGCCCTTTGAACAAAGTTATAACTGGAGGGAGCCGAGCACGGGAAGAGGGTGGGGGCGAGGGGGGAATCACTGGGGTTTAGCACGGGGAAACTGACAATAACCCGGTAATGTCAAGTAAAAGTTAAACCTCCCCGTTCCTCCCCTCCCCCTCCCCTCTCCACATCCCAGGCAAGCGCAATACAGCAAAGCAAAACAAGCGATTTCAGACCTGTGCAGGGTGCTGGTGGCGAGAAAATACGAGCATTTACCCGACTGTTGCTTTTATTTTATTTTCCCCTCGCCTCGCCCCCCAGCACCACCCGCTATTGCAAATGTGGGTTCCTTGATGTTAATCTCCTCTCCGTGGTCTGGGTGTATGTGTGTGACTGGAGCTCCCTCTCTCTCAGGCTGCCAGCGCCACGCAGCACTGCACAAGAACTGGAGTAAGGAGAAAAACAAGAGCAAATCCAAGCTGGAAATCTAAATCAGTACCAGCCACTGGCTCTCCGATTTTATCAACATAAATAGAGGAAGAGAAATGGGGGGGGGGGGGAAGTGTGAAAGCTGCTAAATCAGTCGTGACTGCAATGTACACACAATTATTTTATTCCTCATGTCAGCTTCTTTCTCAGACTGAATTTGGACGTGGTAGGGAAAAATGCAATCTCATTAGGAGTGCTTTATACCAAAACAAGGATTTCCTTAGAGGTGCCGGAGCCAAGCCAAACCTTCAGCTATCCCCCTTTGCATTTTTAAGCGACGCATGGCGAATGTAGACCCCATCATTCCTAAATCAGGACACCATCAGGTGACCAGTTTGCACTTCTAAATATAAAACCACATTGTCCTGAGGAGCAGCTGCTTTGAAAGTTAACTGGAAACATCTACTGAGAGCCTGCAGTGCCAACATACATACCTGATCTATACCTGATCTGTGTGATACGTGTACTGACCTCTCCAATAGCAACTACCTGCTTCACAGAGATACTGGGCCTTATCCTCAGGAGCTGATCTATTTTACACCAGGGCAGAACCTGTCCCAGGGTATTTTGGGAAGTGGGTGACTACTAAGTATTACATAATGCCCTTTTATTCCTCGCCTTGGGTTCCATTATTCCCCAACAGGATTGTTACTGTGGGAACCTGAACAGACTTTATTGCAACAATATATTTAGATAAAGGGCAAGGGCTAATCTCACAATGGGAAAAAAAAAAATCTGTACACACCAAAGCTGTATTTTTAAAATATACATCTCTATAGATCCTTTATTATTATTCTCAAACCATGTCATGTATTTGCAGGTCCTGCTGTCTTCACAGATTGGTGCAAATAAGGAGTGTTTCTACTGAAACGATCAACACCAATTTTAAAATTGAGGTAAATAATAAGAAAATAAATCCCTGAATATTAAAGTTTACAAAAAATAATTTATTTCTAATCATTTAAATATAGTCTATATACTGGAGTGGAAGGATTTAAACATTCTGAAAACTCATATAGTTTTAGCCTCATTAGCAAAAAGCAGTACTAACTGCAGACAAGCACTTTTGGGGTGATCTGTCTGCACAGGCACAATGGCTGCGGAACATGTACAAACGTGGACTTTGCTGCAGAATTGCCCAGCGCAAAGCAATGAGCCCACATAGATGACAACCCACCCTCTCGTCAGTCCATTCATGCAGTCACCACCTCCCTCCACACCAAACAAAGCACAGAAAGAACAAAATTCTGTTCTAAAGAGCTTTTCCAGTTTGTGTCAAAGTACTTCCAGTATCATAGGATGGCAAATAGCAAGATAAAAGTGAAAATAAAAATATTGTTCATTCAGGTGGTGCAATACACATACAAATCACTGAAAAACGACATAGAAACCTTGCTATGTTTGATAATACCAACGAATCCTTTTAGAAAACAACAACTACCTATCTACCATATCCAGATCTGTAAAGTAAGAGTCAAAGCAAAACCAAACCATCTAAAAATAGAGAAAAGCTAACCCAAATACAAACACTTCACCATGTGCTCTGAAGCTTTACTGGAGCTGGACATTGGCAGAGAACCAAGGAAAACTAATTCCAGAGGTGGAGGCCCTTGACTTAGAAAGCTCAGCTCTGAATCCTTAATTTAACCCCCAACATCATCAGAAACCTCTTTGTCGTTTTGAGTGAACATGATCATATATAAGAAGAGAAGGGCAAGCCCTAGACTACATGAAAGTCAGTACAAAGGTTTGCATCTGGCTGCTGAATTTCAAATTTCTCTTCTTTTCCCTGTCTTTCCTTTTTGTGCTACAAAAGATCTACAATAATATCGCAAAAATAAAATTATTACAAATAATTCATCACAACAGTGTGATATCAGTTGTTCTCTGGACAAACCAGGTTTCTGCCCAGCTGCTGATACTCAATTGATTTCAAGAGAATCCCAAGTAGAACACATTTTCTTAGGCTAAGGTAAAGCTCTCAATAATCATCGCAAATATCTGCGACAGAAGTAATAGTCTTCAGGCCAAGCATACTTAGAAATGCGAACAGTAACTACAAATCTAGGAGCACTATGAAATCTGACAGGAAAATGAAATCTGAACCAGCAGGCTGAGGAGATAAGAAATATGACTTCCTTCCAGTTTCCTAAGTGGTTCTTCTGACAAGTATCAGGTTCCTTAGGTCCAGGCAGTAGCATGTGAGCTTTTAACCTGAATTATTTTTAGTAAGCACTGACAGAAGAGTGGGACTACAGACCGTAACAATGCAACAAGCCCCACAGCTGAACAGTTGATCAGTATAGTGCAATGGAAAGTTTTCTCTGCCTTCAATTAACTTGGTGCACATGTTGAACTCAAAACATAAATCCACACTATAGCATTTGGAGGAATAGTGAACCAGAATCCTGTATCACGTGGCAACTTTCGTGGAAGACAATGCATTGAGAAGCAGAAATCAGCAAGTCTCACTGGAAGGCAAGTCAATCCACACCAGCAAGGCTGTGTTTGCAAGAAAACAACGTTGTATTGAATGCTCTCCAGATATGCTGACAGATGGAAAAAAATCAGCATGGATCCTTCACTCATGTTCACTGTGTGCAACAGCATATAATTTAGCTTCTGTATAGAATAATAAAGTAGCTTACCGAATATGGACTGTCTATTACGATGCACAACATGCATTAAGAATTTCTGAACCTGTATCTATTGCTCAGTTTTCAAGGGAAACAGCATTAAAATGTGCAGGTGAAATCAATACTACAACTCATTAACACGAGCTCCACATTCTCACACATTTTGCAGTTGTGGGTTGTGCTGTACAACAGGTGTAGGTGACTAAACAGATTCCAGAGATGCTGACATTCTAAAATGCAAAGAAAAACCTTTCAAGACCAACTACATGCTTTACATCTCAAAACATTAAAATTAGGGAGTGATGACACTATGACTTTAACCACAGGCCAAGTATCGGAACAATTTGATAGAAAGGGTCAATGATTGCTTCTTGCAGAATACAGTGTCATTTTTGCATTCTTAGTTATGATCAGATAATAGTACAACATACTGTGCAAGCCACATGTCAGGGGAATCCTCTGTAGTCCTAATTATTAAGGCTAGAAAGGGTGGGAAGACATATAAAAATTAAATGATTTGCATAAGATCATAAAGTGGTGGCAGATTAAACAGAACATTTATGCCTTTTTCATGGTCTTTTCTTTTGGTCATTTGTTTCATTCGGCTTTTTTCACTTTTATGAATAGTTAAGATAATTGCTCAAAATAATTAAATAATTTATTATTATTTACTTGCATAACAATTCTAATTTGAAGGTATTTTCATGTCTTTCTCAAGTACCTTTATGTTAATATGGATAAACTGAAGATGTTGCATGTCAAATATACAAAAATGGCTATTAAAAGTTAGCAGGATATAAGCAATCTTTATAAAAACACAGCTGTCATTGTATGAAAGATAGAGCATTTGGCTTTCTGCTTCATTCAACATTTGAATAATTTTGACCTTTTGCTACACTTAGACAATTCAAATGAAAGGTTTCCTGTTGTCAACATAAGCTCCTTGAGGCCAAACTCAACACTGTATCTGTCAACTTGGATTCTAGGCTATTTGATTTCTTGCTTGAGAGTTGCAAACAGAGTTGCTTTCTTATGAAGACTCTGACCTGATTGATAATTCCCTCTGTACTATGCATTTCAAAGTGGTGAACACAGATGTTTATTGAGTCATTTTCCCACCCATCGATCTCTGCTTCTGTTCTCTGAGGTGCTTTACTGCAAGTATGCAAACATTCAGTAACCTGGGGTCGCTGTAACTTTTGAGATATATCTATGCAGGCATTATCTATCTCAGAAAGCCTGTAACTGTATATGCTTAATAAATGCTATCCTAAAACAACAGTGTTGCACAGGAATATAAGGACAGGCTGTGAACATTTGTAGAGAGTAAAAGCTGAAAATACTATTTTTATTCTACCTTTCTTCACATAGTCCAACATGAAAATGGATACTTTATAAGATGTATTTCCAAAATCAGTCTGTCTTCTAGTTTTGACAATACTAGTTCTCCCCTGCGTTCTAACATTTTTGCTCAGAAATACTGAGATCACAAAGAACGGCTGTGCAACTCAAGCCTTGAGTGACATTTTTTGAGACTTTTAAAGGCTTATGTCTGTTCCTTTTATGGAATAAAAACTCCTATAACTCATGGGAGGCCTTCTTTCCCTTTCTAGAAAGCCACCAAAATAGAACCAGTAGTCTTAATGACTTTTAAACATAAACATAGGTCCTTGGAGTTTATATTCTAACATAACTGACAAACAAAACTCTTCTGGCCACAGCCAGAGCTTCATCCTTCCTTGCCCAAAACAGTGCAAAGAGAGAAATGGCCTTGCAGACCCTGCACTCACTTCCCAAAGAAGTGTCATGACTGAGCTTTTAATTATCTGTTTTGCAGAACATCTGTGAGGCTTTATTCCTCTTTAAATTGCTGCGTGAGGTAGAAAAAGCAGCAGCTATTTCTGCTGACTTTTCTGAGAGCTGGCTTGGGCTCATAGTCAAGATATCACTGGGTGGGACAGAAGGCCTAATTTGGCACACTCAGAGATAGCAAATGCAGCTCTGAGGCAGATGGGAGGGCAGAAGAGCCACACAGACTTTTGTTTCACACAATCTGAAACATCTGTATTTCACTTGGGTGATGCTGCAGTCTTCTCAGTTTCTGTAGTGAGTCTGGATCGGTGCCAAATTAGAAAAAAAAAAAAACACCTAATTTTCAGGTTTTTTTGGAAAGGGAAATCTCCACTGAGTTCACTTAACTTAGAAAATGGGGAAGAAGTGATTTGCTATAATAATAATTTGTTAGAAACAAATAAGCAAAAGGGACATGCATTAAAACAAGGGGAAGAGAATTAGTCTGTATTATTTCTTAACAGATGTCAAATCTTCGTTGAGATTAAACTTTCAGGAGCAGAGAAAGGCATGAGAATGCTCTACAAGGGATACAACATCTCCAGTGGCAGTCAAGGTTTGGTATGCAAGGACTGGTCCACTGTCATTCAGAGTCCCAGTAACAGAGAGAGACAGAGATGATAAGAATATGCATAGGTTTAGCTGTCAGGCATTTCTGCTTCACTGGCGGACCTGAAGCCCAGATACAGCACAGAGCTCTGTTGTGTAAAGTGCAGAGGAAATTTGGGTAGGAACTAGTGCAGCTGTTAGGAGCACTTCCGGTTTTGCATGCTATGGAGTTCCTCCATGCCTTTGTTTCTGATGCGCCTAGTGGGATCCTACAGAAACATCCTCAGTGCTGCAAAATGCCATGTGTAATGAGAATGCCCAGAACTATGAGGTGTTAAGCTCCACTGATCCCTTTCTTCTTTACTTTTGTTTTTCTCTCCCAGTCTCTTTTCCCTGCTTCTTTTCCTTGTAGAGGGAAGCATGAGAGCTCAATGTACTCAGATACTACTAAATGATTAACTCATATTTTCGTCATCAAGAAAATTCTCCAGTTTCAGTTTAGACAGTTTTAAACAAAACTCATCATTGCTGTTCAAAACTGTATTTGCGTATGTATATATGCAGTCTGCTACCAAGAAAAAAAAGTGCATTAAGCATGAATTAAAGAAACAAAGTATGTTTAAGCATAAATAAGACCAAATAGAATTCATTACTTCTTCTTATAACTAAAAATTGATAGCAATTATATGCATTATCAATCACTCTACTATTCAACTGCTGGAACTTTAGTTTAGGGGTTTACACTTTTGTCCACTATATTCGGGTACTCATCTGCAACTTGCTGAATTCAGTGAGTCTGAAAGTATGCATTTAAACAGTCTAGTCTTCACCGCTTTAATGAATCTTTAGGAAAGAGTCGGAATTGGCTGTCTTTGCCTAGGATAACCTGTTTTGAGGTCAATACTGCAACATGGAATGAAGGACTGGGCTTTGAAGGAGAAACACAAATTCCTCTTTCCAAAATAATTCTAAATTCCATAAATAATTTCAATATATGCATACTCTGGAATCTACAATGCCTCCCTAATTGTAAAGGCTACATTTTCACTATATCTCCTTTTGCAGGATACTATAGGGAAAAAAAAAAAGGCACTAGTAAAAATTTTAAAGAAACATCTGCTGAGTGGGATATACATTTTCCAAAAGCAACATAAGAAATTTATTTTTGTTTAGTTTTTCTACCCACAATTGTAGAGTTAAAAATAGGCATTTGAAGCAAGTTAATGAGGATACATGAGAAGACTGTAAGATGCAAAAAGCTAGGAAACTGATGAAAGTGAAAAACCCTGCAAACAGTTTTCTGACTTTGAATGGCAAACTCGAGAGAGATGAAAGATGAATGCATTAAGAAGAACATCCTTTTGTTCCTTGAAAGAATAGGTTATTGTTTACTTGTATTTCTTGGACACCATCACTGTTACTGCACTCAACAAAAAACAATGGAAGAGACATCCCTGCCCCAAGGAGTGTACAATCAAAAAGCCAAGGGAAGGATGCCCAGTAATTTCAAAATGAGTAGGGTTAGACCCAAAATGAGACAAATGTACTTGAATAGCAATGCCTGCCAGCATATTAGGAATAGTTCAGCAAAAGACAACAGTCAGTCTAACCATTCAAAGATAGATGTTTTGATGACAGATTAAAAATAAATAGACATGGTAATGGATATAAAGAAAATAAACTGATGTTGCAAGGAAGTGTTTTGATTAAAAAGCTGATGTTTTCAGGTCAAACATGCTGTCAACAGGGTATGACACTTATGGTCTCAAAACACACTCAGGGCTAAACTTCAACTTTGTGCATGCAAATCACTGGTACATGTGGTTGTTTATCACTGTCACTTGTACAAGCAAATGACAGAATTTACATCTGTAAAAGCCCATTTGTGCTTAGTTTGTATTCAGTTAGCACATACAGCTGAGGTTTGTATGCATATCTGTATATTTTATCATTTGCTTGCAGAAAAAGCAGTGCTCAAAATTGTACCTGAAAAATAGATGTCATATTTCAAAAATCTGGTTCTAAGTAATACTCAGTAAAAGCAAAAAACCCCAATACAATACTGTAGATAAAATCTAATCTATTTCCAGCAATGGCACCAAAATAATACAATTAAAGATCAAACAAGATGCCAGACATCATATAGATGTTACAGTGTGTTTTACTGTTTCCTTTCTTGTGCCCTTTGATTGACAGTGAAGTAGTTCATAATTTTCACAGTCGATAGGGGTCAGCGAACTTCAAAGAAGTAACTACTCCTTTGCAACAAGTAGGCACAATTCCTAGTACTCTTGTTTGATCCTGCCGTGAAGACTCATGGCATGTCTGTACTTTGCAATGGTGCCAGTCATGTAACCAGAAATAAAATTCCTGGATTAGGACAGGTGTGAGACTGAGTTAGTCAGCTAACATCTCCCTCTGTCATCTTCAGCACTGAGCTACATCCTTCACTGAATTCTGGATTAGCACAGTTCCTGCTATCGCAGCCCAATAAATTCCAATGCACAAGGATACATTGGGCTCTGCCTATTTTCCTTTAAAATATATTACTTCAATATTTACTTGTGTTTGACAGGATATTGCAGCAAGAGATACAGAAAATTTATTTGAAGTGAATGCTTAGATTCTGAAACACAAGACTTAATTGCCATGGAAAAGAACAGTACTGCTGGGCTGTTCAGTGTCCAGTTTAACTCTTGCACTTGCCTCTACATTGTCTTTAAAATGTTATCCCTCATACAATAAATCACTTTCACTCATAGGTTGTGAGCTTATCTGTTCAACTATTCATCTCATTTCATACGAGCACCAGGAGAACTCTAAGGTCCAGAAAAGAGCTGAAGAGTCCAAGAGTGATCTGAGAGATTGTATTGTATTGTATTTCTTAAACAGCCACTTAATCTATTCTCCATATCCAAAAAGGTATTTTCCTTTGATCTGCATGTACCTATCTCCATTGAAACTTGGTTTCCAGAGTTTAAGCTCTGGTCCTCTGGGAACACTGTGCCAGCATGTGAAACCAGAGTCCTCACATCATTCTGCGTACATGTGAAAGCAGTTAGGATGCAAGTACTGAGGAGTAATGGATCTTAAATTACCTTGTGTTCTCATGGAAGTCAGTTCAAAGCTGAATGTAAGATAAACGCTATTTCACCAAAGTAGAATTTAGTATACTTCAAAATGGAATTCAAGTTTGAACACTAGAGGGTATGTCCATGAAGACAGAGGCTATGTGAAGTAGACCTAATGAATGTTTTGTGGTTTAATGCAAGTGCTTTGTCTGGAAGATAGTAAAAGAGCTAGACAGCTATTATTAGAAATAATTGAGCTGTACATTAACCTGAGCAGGTCTGGTACCTGCTATCTTCTTAGAACTAAGCGACAGCAAGATGCCTGCTGTTTCTCATGGCATTATCATACTGATGTCTCATAACAGCAAAACAATTTTGCAGAAAAAAACCCACCTTTTTTATGTGCCTTCTGCAAAATCAATTTGCATTTCTATTACTTTCTAATGAGAAACATTACAGTTTACATACTTGGTTGTATTTATAGAGATTCCATAAGCATGTCAAGTTATCTGTTTTGCTAACCCTACAATAACTACTCTGGAATAATTATTTGTGTGTTTACTATATTAGGCACTTCTATCTTTTCTAAAGAAATTAGAAGAAAATTAGGAATTGACATCCTAGATAAGACCAACAGGCCTCCTGTTAAAACATTCTGACAGCGCCCAATGCTAAATGCCCTTTAAAGGAAAATAAGTAGGCAAAAGCATTGACTAAGTATGCAATAACTCATCTGTACTAGATATTTCCTCTTAATTCCCACCACACTGTCATTAATTTATGCCAAAAATAACAGATTTTATCCACAGTGTAAAGAATATTTCTAACTCTAATTCTGTAACTATTGATGTTCTCTTTACCCATATAAAGGTCTAATACTCTACAAATCTTATAAGGCTTTTTAAAAATCCAAAATAAGGTGCAGCAAATCAAATGAAATTCAGTAGACACTACTTTTTCAAACAACATTGCTAATGACTCAGTGTTGTGTAGATAAGCATTTTGACTTCTAAAGCTGCATCTTCCAGTGCACTGCTATCAGTCAGACTGAAGTTCTAAACAATCTGGTGATTCTACTTCCCTGTGACACCTAATAGCTTATTTATTTACTTATTTTTATCTGTCATAACACAAGAATTTATTCAAGGAGAACATTCAAGCTCTTACTTAAGATTTGTCTCCTACTAAAGAAACCTGTATTCTGGGACATGATTCAGAGGAATGGGAGGATTAAATAGATACAAGCAAATAGTATTTCCTTTTGGTCATTCTCGATAAGCTCACTTCATGAATGCCATTCTTATTCTCTGCTTAGGAAATACTTAATATGTTTCAATTATATCTTCAGTGTACACAAGGAGGACAAGAACATACTAAAGAGAATGTCTACATTTAATTTTAAAAATCCACTCAGATGACCCTATGTATTGGTGTATTTAAACATATGGGTGTATATCAGTATATAAAGCATGAACATATATATAAAGCGTATATATTCATATTACACAGACACATCTACATCTTCATATATGAAAAGGAACAAAGGGCAGAAGGCAAACAATAACATCCCTACTTCTCAGTTCAGTCCCATTTGTCATACTTCAGGATAAACTAGGAAAGCATTTACAAGCAAGAAATGCTGTGGCATTGGGAAAAAGTAATATTCTACAGGAAAAGAAGTTTATCAGTGGAAACTGGAAAATTCCATTCAAACACAAAGCAGAATTTAAAGCAGTCTTCAGGGGAAAAACCAGAATAAAATCTTGATTGCTGAAACAATTTGAAAATGTTGGAAAAATAAATTAATCTGAGCAGAAACTAGTCAATTGATGTAGCTGATTATGGACAAGCATTAAAAGGATAGCAGTCTGATTCAGAGAGCCAACACTAAGTTTAAATGAAATGGATGCAGCAGACTGGCTGAAGCATAAGTTTATTACTCATGAGTAGCAGACAGAAGAGATATAAATTGAAAGGATGTAGGACCATATCGGCAATATGTGCCCTCAAGTAGAAATTCAGAAAAGCTGGAAAATAAAAATCACATTTATGGATTTCACTAAAAAGATGAAAAGATACCATAATATCTCATTCGGGATGACAAGTTTTGTATGTATTGGTTTTCCTAGTACAAAGAATTCTTAACTTCTTGAACTGAAATTTCACATCTCATGTCTTCAAGTGAACCCATGAAAGGCTGCTGATTTATACTGGTGTAATATTTTAAGAGTTAGAGCAATTTCCGTTTCAAAACAAAAACCGCGCAGCAACCATGTTATCTGTACTAGTTAAAATACAACTCGTGATCTCACCAATACTTGACTAAAAAGATTTTGTCTTCAGAAAGCAACTGAAAGGACTGTGATGTACAGACAAAGTTAACAAGGACAGCCTGAAAAATAGAGATTTCTAAACAGAACAGTTTGAAGAGCAGAGAAGTTTTAAAGATTTCTCTTGAAATCCACCATTTGGATGTTCAGGTGCTCATTGTTAATCAAATTCTGGGTTTAATTCACATCATTTAACATCTCTAATAACTAGGACACACTCAACATAGTCTATTGAGAATTTTTCAGTTGTCTGATATCTCTTAAATTTAATGAAAAAATACGCATCCTAATGGCAAAAGATAAAACCTGTTCAGTAAATGCAGCTCCATTACATCACTTCAACTGGCTTACAATTAAACCGTCTCTAAAAAAATTCTCACTGTGATATTTCAAAATTTTCACACAGTCTGAGAAAAGTTGTACCTCATACAACGTCAAAAGTGATTAAGGTGGATTCATTTTTTTATAGATATAACAGACTCAAAGGCAAACCTTTTAGAAGCTTTATTGGAAGGCTTCAGAAAGAGGTAAATATGATCTAGCTTCACAGACTTCCAGCTATCAGAGGTAGCTATGACATCCAAGAGATGAAGATTGCTAGGGATTTATGAGTAAGTCATCTCATTTCTTTTAGTCATGATAATGACTCAATTTTCCTGGCTAGAGTAGAGTTTTAGTAATGTTCCACCAGTCTTGCAGTAGGCCTTATCACTTTGATGTTTGTTTTTGTCTTAATTCTAAGCAACAGTGGTAAAAAGACATGGTATTTGTGGGGAGCATTTACCATGGCAAAGCAGTGCACACTTAGCACAACTACTCTTTGACATTTAATTATGAAACTTCATTTGTAATTTTATGTAGAAGCAAATATCAGTGCTGTTTAGAATGACAGCAAACAATTAATGCTAAATAGCAAATAGTAAAAAAAAAAAAAAAGTTGAATAATAACTCACTTTATGCTACTGTACAATGGCAATGCTTACATGGTGTGTGGAAAATGGATTGATTCCTGCCTCTAGAGCTCTAGCAATTTGGGCAAACATTGCTGAATGACCAGAGAGAAATTTGCTGAGTTTCTGTCCTTAGTCCTTGCAAATTTCCCATCACTGAACATTTCCCAGGCAGCTATGCTTTGAGCTTACACATATACCCCTGTCTTTATGCTCTATGAGCTTGAATGTCTCAAATGCTCTGTGCCCTTGAATAGTCTGACTTAGAGTTTCCCTCCTCAGAGACAAGTGATGACAGAAACACAAAGCACATAGACTATAGGGATATTTTAGGAATTACCAATTTGTATTGGGTTTCATTGAAAAACTTACCATGATTTTTTTCAGTATGTATGAAAGTATGTTACATATAATAGTCTAAAGAACAATAAGACTTTTTAGGAAGTCAGTGCAACTTTCTAGCTTTTAAAAAGCAGAAATCATAAACTGAAGTTACATTACACAGATGTACTCTCAACTGTTTCGAGTTTTTAGGTGCTGCACAGACCTCTGACATGCAAGCTGGAAAAGTATTTGAGTAGTGAAAAGCTGTCACTCTTCTGTGAATCAGCCACAAGAGGCATGTGAGACATGCATTTCATCTAGCCTACAGAATTACTACCTGGCAGGAGCAAAAGACTAGTTCTAGCAGGCGGGCAAAGGTATATACCTATCTATCATTTTCCAAACATAAATCCTCTAATGGTACTATTTCCAGTACATCCATATTACAGTCATAGGTTCCCTGCTGGCCTTCCTGGTCAATTCCTTTCTGAGATGCAGACTGTTCCCACTCCTCTCTATTATTTTTACATTTTAACTCCACTTTTCTCAGTCCTCACATATTTTGGCTAATAATTTCAGTTACTGTCTCTTCTCCTCTGCTCCATCCTTGTCCCCATCCTTGTAACACTCAGATCCAGCTCCTAATGCTCCACTTAGACAGTTTTCCTTTTATTGCTGTGGCATCAGCAGGGGTTCTTTGACACTAAAAGAGAGATAATCTCCTGCTACAAGCTCTGTTTTCCAAACCACAATACTTGTCAAAGAGAGGAGGGATTGCACAAAGTCCCACTCAGCCCCTCCAGGAGCTGAACTAGTGTAGATGAAGCTTTGTAGAAAACAGTTTCCAAACCCTAATGGCTAAAACCATGGAAGCTTTAATATAGTTTCCTTGGTAATTGTAAACATTTTTCATAGAGGCAAAAATATTTTCCTATCACAGAATCACACAGTTCAGTTCTGGGGCCCTCACTATAGGAAAGACATTGAGATGCTGGAGCACGTCCAGAGGAGAGCTACCAAGCTTGTGAGGGGTTTAGAGAGCAAGTCATATGAGGAGAGGCTAAGGGAGCTGGGCATGTTTAGTTTGGAGAAGAGGAGGCTGAGGGGGGACCTCATTACCCTCTACAACTACCTCAAAGGAGGTTGTAGAGAGGTGGACGTTGGCCTCTTCTCCTTGGTAACCAGTGACAGAATGAGAGGGAATGGTATGAAGTTGCAACAGGGAGGGTTTAGATTGGATATCAGGAAGAAATTCTCTACAGAAAGAGTGGCGAGGCACTGAAACAGCCTTCCCCAGGAGAGGTTGAGTCACCATTCCTGGAGGTATTTAAGAAAGGTGTAGACATGGTACCCCAGGACATGCTCTAGTGGCAGGCATGGAGGGCAGGGATTTTTGTTTGGTTTTGGGGGTTTTTTTGGTGGTTTTTTTTTTTTTTGTTGGACTCGGTGATCTGAGAGGTCCTTTCCAACCATGAATATTCTGTGATTCTGTGACATTTCTTATTTTGTCAGTTATAGGTTTATTTTAGATTTGGACTGTGCCAGTACTTTCTCTGAAACCCAGCATTGTGGGGATTGAGTTATTTCTTCTCAAGGAGGTGACAGACATTTTAGAGACTTCTTAAAACCAGAATTTAACTAGAGTTGATTTCTTTGTTCTTCAAGGGCATAGGAGTTACTTCAAAAAGGCTAAACTGTGAACTGAACAAGCTTGTTTTAATAATTCTTGTGTATGCGTTTGCAAGGCATCTGAAAAATAGCCATGTGATTTCTCCAGTTGCAGTGATACTGGATGAGTTTCCCAAGATGAGAGCAGGCAGATTGCCTTGAGTTTGCTCCACAGGGGACAGGTCAACTGCCAGTATTGCGCCATCTGCAATGCGCCACTGAGGCATTTCCAAAAGATTAAATACTTCTCAGGATTAAGAGGCCTGGTTAAAATGGAAAACTTTCCTTTTTTTTTTTTTTTTTTTTTGCTGCAGTGCCTATTGGGGACTATAAAGGGGGTTATAGAATCTTAAATCATCAACAGTAGAGTTTGCCGAAGTTTTTCTTTTCTTGTTCCTTGTAAGTATGAAAGTATGTGCATTTACAGATTTTATGTACATGTAAAAATCTATCAAAATAAATGCAGAATAACATGTTGTTTACCCTCCCTAGACAACTGTTGCATTTCCCAAGTCACCAGGCCATTTAAGCTTTGCTTTGTGGTTAGGTGTGGCAGCTACTATAATCATTAAAGAAAAGCAGTTTTCAAATATTCAAAGGATTATCAGCAAGTACTTTATGCAACTCCACAATATTTCCCTGTTCTTTAATGGAGGTTCCTTGAAAATTCCTTTTACAATCACGAAAACTGAAATTTTAAAAGTATATAAATAAAGCTAAACCGTATTGTTAATTATTTCTCAGTCCTATATGCTCCTTCAGTTTATATCATTGGATTGATTAATACAAGATTCACATATTTTAGAATTTACTCATTTTGATTTAAATGCTGAGTCCATGATACAGTATCTCAGTCAATCAAATAATTAAGCGATTATCAATGTTTTGCATGACACTTTCAAATTTTTAATATTAAACCATTTTTGGTGTAACCAGTTGTAACCTTCTGTCCTTGCATTTTCTCATCACACAAATGAAGACTGGCACAATGTACATAATTTCACAACACGACAGGTCAGTCTCAGAGACTGCAGCACTATGGATGGAGGATCTTATTTTTGGCAGAAGCCTCACATAGCCCCTTCTTTATCTTTCCAACTACTTTACTCCTGAATCTGACCCTGTCTTTAAAATGGGAGTCATGCAGTGAAGCACAGAACCTCAGGTGGCATAGACCTATTTTGAAAGTTTTACTCCCAATACATCTCCTCTAGAACTTTTTTACTTAAGAAAACCTGTCTCAGATCAGGGCCCCATTGTCCAAGAAGCTGTACCAAAAAAGAGAACAAAGATGAATCCTACTCCAAAGAGCAAATACAAAAAAAGAAGGCTGAGAGGGATGTAATAATGCCAGCAGATTTTAACAGGCAGGCAGGCATTAGTATAAGCATTAGTAGGCATTAATGCTTTATAAGAAGAAAAAAATTGACATTAGAGACCATGCTGTATAAGTTAAAGCTTTTAATCTAGGTTGAACAAAAAGAAATGTCGAAGTACCAATGGAAATAATTAGAGTCCAGTGGCAGTATACTTACCACTTGTGCCAGAATTAATCTCACAGTAACTGAATTAACCTAAGATTTTACTTAGTCTAGCTGGAGAAAGTCTGACAAAAATAGATACATCCACTTGGAACATTTGTACTAACGTTGCTTCAAGTTAGTGCTTAGACAATAAAATGGGCCCTGCCCTAAGAGAACATTTCACTGGGACTGATTTCTCATTTACGCTGCCAGCTTCCCAGTTGCAGATACATTAAGATCCTTGATTCTTTAAAGTTTAGTGATTAGAACTTGGATAAGGTCTTTCCCTAACAGCTGGCCCACTGCTAACATTTTTCTACTCTTTTTGAACTTTTTTTTGGTGATAGGGTTGCTGTCTGTCTGCCAATTTTATCAATAGTGCACTGCATACGTATTTTTTTTACAAAACATTTATGTTGCACTTTTTAAAAAAATATTTGTTCTGTCTCATGTCTCTGGTTTTCAAATTTTTTTTTCAACATTCAGTCCTTTGAAATATTTTCTTTGGGGCATGCACAGTGAACACCTCCTGATGCCCAACTCAAGTGTGGAAATCAACACGACGTATCACATTATACTAAGTTTTGGATACTGAAATGTCAAGTGCAGTTCTGAAGCAGGTATCAAGGACACACAGTGTCCAAGGAGACAGACTGAATCACCGTTTCCTAAGATACCTGCAGCCAAGAAAGGATGAATGCAATCATTGGATAACATAAAGCTGTTCAAACCTGGCAGCGCCCTTGGAAGATGACAGCTGTGCAAACTTTCTATGCTTGGGTATATGTGCACAACAAAATGACATGCAACTGTAGAATATTCTCATAATGATAACAATGGAGACTGCCAGTACATTCAGCATGTGATGGCATGGAGGGTACATAACCAAGGTCTCTTAAGAGGTAGCACATACTAACATCCTAACATTGTCTTCTCATTTACCATTACTCATGTTAAACTGTACAGGTACTCTTTCATACGCCTATTTCCATTTTATTGTACATTATATATTCTGTTAGAGGTTAGAGAATGCTTATTAAGTTCTCTTCAATTATCTGTTAGACGTGTTATATAGGCTTCATCTCTGGTTTTGTGGAGTGTATGTTTAAAGTCCATTGTGAAAGGCCCATAGTTGTCTCACTGTTCATATTGTTTGAATGATGTTTATTGCGAACTTTGAGATAGACTTGCTGCAGACTACAAACTTAGATCGAGTCCTAGCAAGCTAGAGTATGCTTCTGTCTGAATTATACATTGGTCAAGCATCAGCTGCCTTGCAGTGACATAACATAGCCAATGACAAGTCAACTATGTGTATCTTCCTAGGAGGGTTGCAATGCTGTGAAATACAAAGGCAGATGGATTTGTAGGTGGTTTGAACTCCAGAAGTCTTTCTAAGCCTTTAGGATATGCTACAGGTGTCCTATATTTGACCATGTAAAGCATTGAGACACATGAAGGGGTGCAGCTGCTTTAGCAAGCTCTGTAGTCCACCCCCCAAAGTGCAATGTAAACATAATCATATTCATGAACATATGTCTAGTTCTTTTATTCTTTTCCACAAGCCAACCCTTCCAGAATCAAAAAGTTTTTTCCCCTTCAACTCTTCCTTGCAGAGAAAACAAAGCTCTGAGATGCTAGTTAATAATAAGTACTAAGTACTGACAGTATTATTATTACAGTATTCCATCTCCTCCCTCATTCTCCACCGTTTCATCAACAACTCACTTGTTCAGTCTTGACTTGAGTGGAGCACCGCAGTTTCTTTCTAGCTCCTCCAGCGCTGGAGAGAAACTGCAGTGTTGTGTAGCTCCTGAAAATGTGTGCAAAAAAATGCTTTGCAGCTCTGAGGTTGGCAACATGCCCCATCATATGACCCATTCTGCAGACAATGACCTGAAACAATGAAAATAGGATGCAGCCTCCTCCTCTGCCTTTAATAGTATCTACCTCTGGCCTCGAAGACACAGTGAGAGATTATAGTTTCTCTGTTTATAGCAATGTATCTCACATAGTGCATTAACTTTGTGCATGATAAAAATGCTGCATTGTAGTAATACACCCTCTCTTGCAACCAGCTCACAGAATTGGTGAGGTGAACTTGAGAGAATATGACGCACTATCTTGCAAGATGACACAGTTCATTTATGTGCTCTGCAAAGCAGAGAGCTAGAGAAGGGAGTTTGCGTCCCAAATCAAATTGCTTATTCTTTCCATGTTCCAGTTCACATTCATACATAATTTGCAGTTCAATTATTGTCTCTGTAGCTTCTTTAATATAACCACTTTCCATATTTCTAATATTGAACTTTTTTCATATTATTGTTTCTATATAATTAACTTCGAATTTTCTAAGCGAAACTTTGTTTTACTTATTTCCTTCCTGCATTTGTAATGTTCTTTTGCTCTTCTGTATTATCTACATTTTCCCTATTAACTGCAACACCTCCTAATTTAGCATCATCTGTGAAACTAGCTCTCATCTTTTTAACACTCTTCTATTTCAGATTATTAATAGTCACTAATAGTGAATACTAATGCCTAATAGTGGTTATTAATAATTCAGATTATTAATAATAGTATTAATAAGACATGTTTAAGAGATTATGCAGGTTCCTCCCTTGCATTCTCCATGACTATTTACAACATGCAACATGAAGAAATCTGTTTCCCTGAAGATCAATGTGAATAAATGATGGCACAGATTGCCTAGAGAGCATACTGTGTTCTAAGGAACTGGCACCTCTCTGATATTATACCAACAAAAAATACACATACCTTATCCTCAAAAAGTTCAGAAACTAAGTTTTTACTAAATTTAAAAGGATTCAGAGATTGCTAGAGAATTTTTATAGATCCACTGCTCTAAAGAAACTGTGCCCTGTCCAGCCACAATCAATTAACTCTAACCTAGACCACTTTTATGTATGTTAAAATACAGCTATGCATGCTACATACATCAGTCAACACTGATGACCAGCTGAAACAAGACAATGTGCTGTGTATCTTCTAGTAAGGTCGTTAGAAAGAGTACTACACCCATACTGTTCATTAAGGTTTTCACCTCCTACAGGTCTCTGATAAAACCCCAGAGATGATTTCTCAGTAATATCCATTGCTAATTGTCTTTGGTCAAAATGTTCAGGTATAAAAAACATAGCAAAGAAGCAGGGAATTTTCTGTTACATCTTTCTCACGTCTACATTTCCTTTGGCAAAAAATTAAATAAGTTAGTTACACTAATTATTCACTTATTTGAATGGTGGAAAATTTGCTGCTTTGTTGAGATCTATGTAACAGATAACTCTCAGACTAACATTAAACCTAACTAATCAGCTTTTCCTGTCTGTATTAGTATTAGTCAGTTGAAATAAAGACTGAAGATTATTTTATACATGTGAAATATTAAATGAATATGCATGTTTAAAACAGTACATCAAGCACTCTTGTATTTTATTTTGTAAACTTACAAGCATTTTATCAGGTTCAGTTACAGTTTTAGGTATTTCTAATCGTAATGCAGACAAAATTCTACTAGCTCAAATGATTTTTATGTTTGGGTTTGTTGTTTTTTTTTTAAATGATCAGCAATTTGACTGTTTGTTAAGCTTAGGTTAAGTGAAATAGATTCTAGTATAGCTGCCTGGTGAAAATCAATGTATAGCTCAAAGATACATCACGCCTTCATATGGCTCTTTTAGGATATCTCTCACCACTGCATTTATCACGGATCTCTCATCATGTGCATTTACATCTGCACTAGCAACTCCTTGAGTCCATGTTTTAACTGGATATAACTGATTTCACTACCTGTTCTATTCAGTGTTAGCCACAGTGTCAAAAATAACGTGAAGCAAACAAACAGGAACTGTCAACAAAAGGAATCCCCTGCAGCCAGTATTCCTGCCCTCGCTTTTTTCTCCTCTCATGTCATTAGATATTAATTTATGTGGCTACATGGTGAACTGGATCAGCAAAGTAACCTAGCAAAACACTAACTCTTTTCTGGGGTGGATATTAATTTTGATCCAGATTGGTTTTCTGATACAACTTACTAAACACCCACACAAATACTTGAGCTTCATCAAGTAACACTGACAAAAACAAGGTACCAAAGTCAGAAGGACTGGACTGCATCTGTCAATTTGATGTTTTGAAGTTATGATATTAGAAAACTGTGTGATTAAAACCCAGTGGTACCTAAAACACATCAGTGGTCTTACCATAGCAAACTGTAATAAAAAGGCAATCATGAAAGATTTCCTGGAAATCACCAATCTGGGTAGCGTAATAAACAGGGTAAACTATTATCTATTGTTTAAAACCATAAAACTCTATTTTTTTCATGTGTTTCATAGAATTCCTCTGTAGTCTGTGAAGAAGCTATTTATTAAAACTTTGTTTATTTTGACTTTCTTGCTTTTAATCTTTCTCAGAATTTTAGCCTTACATCATTATTTTTCTTACTAGCTTCTTGTAAGAGATTTTATCAGAAATCCTTTTGAAAATCCAAGTAAATTACTTCCTCAAGATGCCCTTTATACACTGTGGTGTTGACTCAAAGAATTTAGCAGGTCAAGAATGCATGATTTACTCCTGTGGCAACCAGGTTGGTTTGCTCTTATCAGTATGTATTTATCCAAGCGTTTTATTACTTTGTCCTTGATTTTATTCCATCAGTTTTTCTAATACTGAAGAGAAGTCTACCAGACTGTGTTACCTGTACTCATTTTCAAATCCTTTTAAAAGATGGAAACAGTGCAAAAAACAATTCTCAAACACAGAATTTTTCTACTTTAAATAAAATACAAATTCTATCATTTCACATTTTATGTTTCTGGTTTGCTCTTAAGAGGTCTTTTTTCTTCTAGTCACAAGCAAAACGTAGCAATGAAGAAGTATTTTCAAAGATAACTTATGTTTGCTTGAGGCCATAAAAATTACTGTAAGGCAACTGGCCTAAATGTGGTGACATATTACTTAAAATATTTCTTAACATTAATATGGAATTACCCGAAACTTGAAAAAAAAAAAAAGAAAGAGGGTCTCCCTCTCCACATAAATACAAAACCACTCTGTCAAAAGACTCAAAGCTTTCAGATCATGCAGAATGCTTGAACACTGCACAGCCCTCCCCAGTCACATTTTTAAGTAGCTGTACAACTGCAGAAAAAAAAAAAGCACATGAATTCATGACCCCTTTCCTGAGGATGGGGTAGGCAGGAAGTGCCTTACCCTTTCATACCATAGTATACTTCATGATTCAAAAAGATAGCTCTCCCTATAACAGAGAAGAAACAAATAACTTCCAAAACATGCCCCAGAAGCTCTACAAGCAGAGCACATGAAGATGCATTTCAACGCTAACACATGTAGATTATATAAACACAAACTTCCTGCGTCTGACCTAAAGAACCATGATGAGAATATAAAGACAAGCCACAAAAGAGAGCTGAGAGAATTCAAATATGTCAAAAGGGTTTCTCTTACAAGGACTTCCTATAATAAATAATGTAATGGGAACTAAACAGCCTAGTGTAAGATACAACAAATCCTGGGCTTCCTTGGGATACTGCTGCCAGGAAAGAACAGCAAAAGAAATGTACTCTTACACCCAAAGACAAAGCAGATCATTAATGTTCCAAGGGCTGTGAAAGGAACAGAGCACAACATAGACTTTAAAGTGCCCCAAGTTACAAGCACCATTTTTCTGAAAAAAGTTAATGTACCATTGGAATGCTATCCAAAATATTTTTCAAATAAAAGAAAGTATATGGAATAACAAAGAATGAGTTATAATGCTGCATTTTAAAATATGCTGTAATAGGCTGAGAAATCTTCATGAAGTATGGACATTTTTTTCTTCAATTAGAAATAAATTGCATAAAAAAGGCAGCCAAATATACACCCCTACATATTCCCAACATTTAATAGCAAATTTCCATGGCAAGCAAGGATTAAAGCACGCATACTATAAGTGGTGACCTACCTGGGCGTTAACTTTTCAATTTCAAATGTTGTGTTTGTGTTCAAATTCCAAATGTGTGCTACTCACCGATAAGTCTGTAACTACTATTGGTACATCAGCACAGTGTAACCAAAAAAGGTTTTGTGAGACTGCCATTCTCATTTGACTCTTATAGTTCATAATTTCCACATGTCACTGTGCATAGTAAGATTATATAAGTTATCATAATTATCTGCAGTTCTTTACTTTTCTATTCAAAAGGGAGAGCTTGTATACATTCCAGTTGAGACTTAGAAAGGCAGATCTCAAGTGTAGTATTTAGGCACACAATGAGGCAGAAGGGAGAAGCTCTGACTTGTTTTCTATAGGTCTGAGCTTAGAAGTACACTCAGGACTTTCATGAAGGGTGTGATGGTCCATGTGAAGGCTTACAGAAAACACACACACTAGCATTCCAATCTATGCATCCTGCCTTGTCTGAGAAGAGCAACAGAAACATCAGTACAATGTGCAAATGAGTTTCAGTATCTGACTCTCCTTGATACACTGGATAAAACAAAAAAGTCTCTCACACCACTGGGATGATATGATGCAGCCCTTTGGAACTGCAACTGGATTTGATCCATGTC
Source organism: Bucco capensis (assembly GCA_013396975.1). NCBI lineage: Eukaryota > Metazoa > Chordata > Aves > Piciformes > Bucconidae > Bucco > Bucco capensis. Next base: position 1,788,261 of record VWZO01008152.1, on the reverse strand, counting down.
AGAATGATCAAAGCAATCAATTCTCACTGATTAAAATAGTTGCAACAAAATATAACTACTTAACTGGATATGTGGACAGAGTAGTAGTTCTAGCTAATATAGTATATCTAAAAGTATATATAATATATATAAATAAAATGTATATACTATCAAAATATAGTATATATAAAAGAACCAGATGGGGCTGAGAATTGTCTTATATTAGTAGAAACATAATTAAAATCATATAATTAAACAACATTTCATTTACACGCATATAAAAAAAGACATCTGCACCTTTTGGGGCAGAACTTTCTGGAAGAATGTTTACAGAAGACCACATCAGAAGGTAAAGTTCCCGAGATTGAATGCTCTGGAAAAGAAAATGGATTTTTTGTTTGTTTGGTTTTCCTCTTCTTTCTCTCAGACACAGTATTAGGGTACCTTCAGGAGTTCTACCGGGAGATAAAAGGATTCTGTGGACAAAGGACTATCCATGGCCATTTTCCCTATTTCCATATGTGGGTGTAATACAAGTTTGAGGGAAATACATAATTTATATATGGGTAAATATGTAAAAAATAAAAAACAACCAATACAAACAAAAAACAACACCGCCAGTGCCTCCACCATACACACAAACAACCCCAAACCCCCTAACTCTTAGCTTTATTTCAGTTTACTGAAAATACATTTTCATTTTACCAGCTGAAAATAATTTTAAATGAGTCATACTAAACATGGTTAATAGGTTTCTTAACAACTAAAACTTAGCCAAGGACTGCATTGGCACACAGGAAATCATTAAGAAGTATTTTAGAGCTGTCCAATGTATTTATATTAACTAATGTTATAACATACCTGCAATGATAGAAGAAGCCAAATAATTGTTGCTGTTAGCTATTTTTAATACAATGTAGTCAGTAGATAATTGTGTTTGCCTTAATGTTAACTAATGCCCCTCCTACTGTGCTTTAAAAGGAAGTGAATCAGCAGGAAACATTTAATTTACATCAGCTTCTTGCTGTTTGTGAAAAACAGCTATCAGAATACCAAATGGTTATTTTATGTATGATTTATTTCTTCCTTACTGATAAAAATTCCTTTTAGAAGAAAACTTACACACCAAGTAACAGGGTGAAATATTTTAAAAATACAAGAAATGTCAAAAGTTCACTTTTTGGCATTTATTGCAGCCTGTACTGTTTCAGAGTATTAAGAATATTTGTGCAACTATGTCCCTCAAAGTTGTAGTTAAGAAAACACAGTTGTACACAACAATTATATATATCCTAGAATTTAATACTAAGGAGAAGGATTTTTAAAATCTGCTTTTATAATTTTAGCATGTTTTGCCTTGTTTTCTATTAGGGGATCTGACTTCATTTTCTTTTTGTCTGACTGCAGCTCATATATACATGAATACCACCTCTGGATGTGCTTAAACAAAATCCTATAGAGTAATGTCAAGGGCTTTTCAAACTGGGCTGCAGATAGCCTGTTTGGAATGCCAGACAACAATCTGGTGACATAGAACAAATAGCTGCCATTTAGCCTCTAGTATTTTGGTGGTATTACACTGCAGCATTATTTCACTTAGTCTTACTTTCTTACACTTTTTCATACTATAATTCACAGTCACCTCATAGGCTTATCTAAAAAAGTATTTTGACCTCCAAAACACATGTTCTAAAACTGATTGTGAAGTCTAGCAGTTGAAGTAATTTTTAGTATATTTAAGAATGAAAGTTTGGTCAAGCAGCTGTTTTAATTTCCTGTTTGTGCCCATCAGCTATCTCTCTTGGAAAGCACAGGCATACCCAGAAAAAAAGAAGGGGCGAAGAAAAGGATGCAAGAGACTTTTTCATAAATATATCACATAAGAACTACTCCCCTTGGAAACACTATGACAAAACAACTTGTGAATACTACCTTTTTTCAAAATAGGGGGAAAGAAAACCTCTGATGCTGAAATTACTTCTGTGATTATTGTTTATTTCAAAAAATGCTTTTTTAAGTAACCATATAGATGATGCTCAGATTTCCTAAATTTCACTTCTACATACAGAAATCTTCTGTGGAAAAGTAAAGCAAGTTCAGCTTCTCTTCCCTCAAATCTGCCCCTTCTTTTCCACTCCCATACTTCCCAAATTGTCTGCAGCTTATATGACGATGAGGTTGGCAGGGAACCCATGGCCACCTTGATCTCAAATTTTCAACAGACTTAGATTAAAAACCTGTAATTTCATAGCTCTTATTGAGTAGTGTCCTTTGACTCCAGACATTTTATAAACAAATAATTGATCAAAGATGCTTGTCCTTTTCACAGTGTTGTGAATTTACTACTAAGAAATAATGGTTATATCCCAAAACAGGGTTTGTATTTGTCCTTACTCACTTCCCCATTTAAATAAACTGATAGCACACTTGTATCCAAATGAACCAAGAATATGTAATGACAAGCTGAAGAATGCAGAAATAACTTAGTAAATTATTCTGGATATTGGTCACAGTGTTATCAAGTAATGAAAAGTTATTAGTTTATACAGTTTAATACGTCACATAAAAATATTTCTAAAACCTACTCCAAACTTTCTCTTTGTCCAAGTCCATACCTGTTTTTATGAGTTTGTTCTCCCTAAGAGACTAAAAATAAATTCTAGTATTTGAGCGACAATTATCTGTAATGTTTTAATTTTTTTATTGTATATTAGTAAATTTGGCTAAAAATTAACTTCAGTCTACATTTAAATTTATCATTATATAAGTTTTTCCAATCAAAAAGTAAATGAGATGCTACACCAAGCATGTATGTGTAAAAAGTCAAGAACCGAGAATTTTGCTAGTACTGTTAAGACCCTGGCCTTGATACATAGGCTGAAACATAGGGGATTTTTTTTTCCTATAAATATCAAAAAGGGAAGATCAAGAAAGTCCATTTTAATGGACCAGAAGAATAGACTTATTGCCAAAGGAAATAAAATCTAATAAACTGCTCTTCATCCCCACTTTTCCTTGAAACTGCTTATTAAAGTTTCATGATACTATAAGGAAAGTAAACTCTAGTCATTTGGTTAAGACAGTCTGGTGACACAGCTCTCCCCTCTAAGCTCTGTCACTGACCTCTTCTGAAATACTGGGTAATGTTTCATTTCTTTGAGTCTCCATCTTAATTATGCTTATTTGTAAGCTTTATCTTTGAAATATTTGGAGGGGATTAGCTTTTAGTGTATTTCTGCAATGTCCTATGGAGTAGGGTTTTTGACATGCTTCATGTATATATAATTAACATTTACTATTATTTATTAAGATCTTCTAAATTCACACACATTAAGGAAAACCAAGTAAATTTATTGAAATATTTCCAATAAATGGTAAAAAAGTAATAATAAAAAAAATTAATTGTTTACAATCCATTCAAAAGCACAAATCAATCAAACAGTAAACAGCTTTCCTTCAAATGCTGCTTGTGCTAACACTTTAAAGTTACTTCTTGATTTGTCTGCCTGTGCATTGAAGCCAGTTTAAGGAGTTCCTGCCCACATCATCATTGAACCACTCTGCACAACTAAGATTTGTCTTGGTAACTTTCTGGGACCATAATATAAGCCCTGAGAAAACAAATAAAAACCTATGGTCTCTGATCAATACTTTACATAGTTTTCACAAAGTCTTTGTTTTAAGCAAACTTATGATTTTATTGTGTCTCATCTTGTTTTCTTATACATAAAACACTAATGTTCTTTTTCCTTCCTCAAGCCCTTTCTCCCTCATTCCCTGAATCTCATGCATTTCCACCTTGTCAAAAATGCCTTTGGGCATTTGTAGTCAGTCACAAGAGAAAATCAGTAGTCACTCATATTTGTTTTTCATATGCCTGGAAGGATAGGAAGTCCTGAAGTTGTTACTTAGACATGCGAACAAATGAAAATGCATTAGCATTCTCCAGGTCTGTTTATTTCAAGTTTTCAGTCACACCAATGTTACTGGTTATAACAATAATTACTACTTGCCCTCCTTATAATAGTAACAATTATATAGTTAAAACAGTGTGAATTACATCTCATTATCATTTACCTGATTCTCTATTCTCTCAGTCCTACAATACTATTCTGTTAGGCTACACTCACAATAGAACCTATCAGCAAACCACCTACTTACCAGTACTAACATAGTCAATAAACTCAGCTTTTGTACTCACATGTAATTTTAATAGCAATTTAAATGTTTTCAACATGCAAATTTAACTTATTTTTAAGGTGATACTAATTTTATGCCTTTTTAATCCTCTTTTTTCACAGTAGATCTGAGCTCTTTGTAAGTTGAAGCAAAGAAAGACTGACAGCCTGAACAGAAGTGTGTAAAGTCCTGCACTTCAGTTTAATAAGTGGTTTTTATAAAATGATGCTCTATAAAGAGCAAATATTTTTAATTAAGAGGGGCAGAAACTGCTACAGTAAATTCCACATTAGGATTGAGGTTTGTTCTAATAAATTATTTATTTTTTTAACAAGAAAGCTTATCTAAGAAATATGGTCCCAATATGCCAATTATTTTTAAAACATCACTTGTGAGAATATACTTCAGATCAATTAACATGATGCCTTAGTCCTAGCTGCTGCAGATTTCCCCTGAACTTTTTTCTATAGAGCAAAATTCTGCACTGAAAACCTGCTGAAGCAATGTGGTACTATTTAGCAAGTTCCACACTTAGAAGCTGAATAGATAGTATCCCTCTGTCATTGAGTGGATCAAGGCAAAAATACCAATTTGTCATGATTTAACACCATACAAAAACCGCTGTGAATGGAATAGCAACAGCATTGCAATTTTAAAATAAAGTTATATAATGCAAGTTATACAGAAGAGCTCAATTATATATCTTTGGCACTAAATTCCATTTTTTTCTTATACCTCTTTCCAGTGCAAGTCAAAACATGAAGTTTTCTAAATCTCCTATTTAAAGACTAATTCAGTATTCATTCTGGACATCTAGTCTAATCACTAAATGCAGATGAACTTTGTACTTTCTGCTTCAAATTTTGCCCTTGCAGAATGAATTTATATAATGGTATAGTACTATGTTTAGACTCACCACATTTATAAAATAAGCATTTCCTAAACCCCATTTATGTTCAAATAAATGACCACAAGTATTCTGGACTAAAAATTCTCCAGATAAATAAATTACAGAATTCCAGGCAAAGACTAAGTACCATAGTGACAATCTATGCTTTCATTACTCTAGAAGGCAAAAGCAGGCTTTTCCAGTAAGATTCTGTAACGTAATTTTTAGTTTCTTGTATCATATGTCAAGCAAAAAGTAAGTATAATTGTTATTGGATACCTAAGAATACTGTAATCCCTTCATACAGTTCTATAAGAAACAGTGTACTTCCTGTCCTTAGATCCTCAAGATTTTTTTATCACTTATGATATTGCATCAGTTTCAACTTTCTGCTAGTGGCACTGTCATTTTATTTCTTTGAAAAGAGAAACCAAACCATTATAATGCACTAATTAAACCATTTTGATACTAAAAGTGCAGTAGATGATAATCTATTAATCTGTCAGAGATAGCTCATCCATCCATCCATTCATTCACTCATCTAGGTTAAGATTTCTCTTAAAAGGTCACAGTTAATTCAGTCATCTGAGTTTTACTTTTTGCACAATGTCAAGGAATGTTACCACAATAATGCATAAGTTTAAGCTTTTAAAGTGAAAATGTTCCTAAATTAAAAAAAAAAAAACACAAAGAAAAAAACCAAAATAAACAAAAACCCCCAAACAAACAAAAAACCCTGTTTATCTCTCCGCTCATGCTTCTTTTTCCTCAAGAGATGATAACTTTTAAATTGTTCAAATAACACACAAATAAGTGATATGATATGGGAAAACAGAACAAGAAACTGATAGAATGAAATGTTTTAAGATGCAGTATTTTTAAGCTTACTTCTTATTTCCTAGTCCCTCTGATAGTTTAATAAAAAATGTATTCCTTAATTATTCACTAATTAATGAAGTCTAGAGAGATATAGAAGGTAAATAATTTTCTTTTTTACATTGAATGTTAAGTATAAAACATAGAATTTCTATTTTTTTTATTAATAATAAAGCCAGAGAGCCTCTTGTCAGAGTCTCTTCAGGCACTGGCCCATCTATTCCTACACTACATACAGCTGGTAAAATCAGCACCACTGCTATACTCCATATCTGCCCGTATTTCTCAGTGAAGTGTTGTCTATCTATCTCCATAAAACTTAGTTCCAAAAAACTCCCTAGTACTTACTTCCCTGTATAGTCTGTAACTGGATTCCCACATGTAACAGAAGAGTAATATTTTGCCTTTTTAAGTAGCTACCAATATTTTTACAAATGCTATTTGATTTTTATAGTTCTCAGAGCACAAAGAAAGCAATGCTCCTTTGAAAACAGACTGACTAGTAATTAAATCAAACTCAAATTATCTTGACTAAATTACAAACTTTGTTGTATTTCAAAAATAAGATAGCCTTTCCAACAGTTTCTGATTATAAAATGCCATTATTTGCAGATTATCAAGACAGGAATGCAAGCAGATTTCATTCTGTAAAGTCTTTTCCTCCACAGTATAGAAAATGAAGACAGGCACATTGTACATGGCAAACTGAAAGCAGAGGTTAATGTTATTTCCTTTCTTTCACTTTTTGAAGGGATTTGTTTTATATTTCAAAAATGTAACAGAGAAGTAAAAAAAACCATCAAGGCCAAAAGGGACTGTAACTAAATTACCACAGCCACACTTCCTACAGAGGCCAAAGAATCCTCTGCTATTAAATGAAAACTAAGTATCTTTGTAAAGATTCCAAGTAATGACAATCCAAATCATGTGTTCCAAAGGTTAGTTGTCCTCATTGTTAAAAGACATGCACCTTATGTATTAGTCTGAATTTGTCTACTTTCAGTTTAGAGTTTCTGGACCTTATTATATTCCTTACTGTTTTAAAGCCATCAAATAATAGAAATCTCATTTTCATGCACCTATTTGCAGACTCTGATCAAATTACATCTGAATCCTCACTCAAACATATTGAATAGATTGAGTTTTCTAAGCCTCTCATTATAACTCGCATTACAAGAAGCCCACAAACATTCTTATAGACATTTCTGAACACCTTTTCAATAATTTTTCCATTTTTGAAATATAACAGCCGTAACGGAAGAGAACATTACAGGAATAATCTAACTTATGCCATTAGCTAATGTTGTCCTGCTTCTCTATTGCTATACCATTTCTATGTCAGCAAACAGTACAATAAAAAGGGATCTACACACCTAAACACATTACTCTGATCTTAGAATACAAGAGACCTAAAACAATTTCTGAAGAAAATAAACCATTAAATACACAAGGGAAAATGGAAAATGAGATAATCACATGACTACTAAAGTAATCCTATTGGAATGACTGGATTTCTTTGATAAAAGTGCAAATTTTATGGGCAAATAAAAAGCAGGACAGCCTTTATCCAGATCTCCGTAATTCACTACAATGAAGTTTTACACAAAATGCAAATAAATGCTACAATTGTAAGAAATATGAAACTGGCTATGGACATGCCAGCTCCTGTGTGTGAGACCTCTGCCCTAGAGTCAGGCTAGTAGTGGAGTCCTCAAAGATCATTTTTGGGAGCAAACTCATATTTTTTTAAGCTGCCTGGCATTAAAAGTAGGAGTGATGTCAATGCCTCCTAAGCATGTGTCAATACCGAGAACTGAACTATCATAAAAGAAAAACTGGGTGACTTGGGAACTGGAGTAATAGCAGTGTCATGACATTTAATAATACAAAGTATGAGGTTGGGACACAGGCTCAGCGCTTAAGGCTTCTTAGCAGTGTATACCAAATTGGATTTTGATGCCCTCAAGGAGAGGATAAAATTACTTATTTTCTCAGCATGAACAGGCATCAGAACGATATTTCATGGTGATGACAGAGGAATCAGGACAGGAACATCTTCCCTGAGAAGTTTGTGTGTTGCTGAGCTAACCAACATCCCTACCAACAACAATAGATGGACACAATTCCTCTGCCTTCTTCACAGACCCCTCTCTGACTCAGGGCTGGGTCCATGCACTGTGCCTGAGGACTACAGAATGCTACTGGCAGAGGCAGAGAGGTGAAAAAGGCACATCTCTGATAAAAAGAACTTCCAGTTCCAGCATCAGATAGCCAAGGTCACAGAAGCATTACGGTTAAATAAGATCTCTAAAATCATCAAGTCCAACCATCAACCTAATACCACCATGCCCACTAAACCATGTCACAAAGTACCACATCTACATGTTTTTTGACCTCCAGGGATGGCGACTGCACACAGTATTCAAGATGTGGCCTTGCCAGTGCCAAGTACAGAGGAAGCTGCAGAATTACTGAAAGTTAGGGGTTGGAAGGGACCTGTGGATATCATCTGGTCCAACTTCCCTGTCAGAACAGGTTCATCTAGAGCAGGTTGCACAGGATGGCGTCCAGACAGGTTTTGAATATTTCCAGAGATGGAGACTCCATCTCTCTGGGCAGCCTGCTCCAGTGCTCTACCACCCTGGTTGGACAGGTGTCCCTGCTCACAGCAGGGGGCTTGGATTAGATGACCTCTAAATGTTCCTTCCAACTCTAACCTTTCTATATCTGCCTCTTCATCCTGGTTGGGTGGTCTAAAACAGACTCCCACCAGGATATCTGCCTTATTGGCCTTCCATCTGAACCTTACCCATAAGCGCTTAACATTATCATCACCATCACTGAGCTCTATACAATCAAAGCACTCCCTAGCACACAGAGCCACGCCATTGCCTCTCTTTCCTTGTCTTGATCCCTGTCAATGGCCAAGTACTCCTAGAATGCTACATTGTCTCCAGTCTGGAGAAATGAAGAGGAAGAGAGAAAAACCATAAAGGAGAAAAACTTCCCAGTCCTACTAACATGGCTATGAAACTTAAAATCACCCAGTCCTGCTAGAAGTAGGGGCCACCTTTAAGCCCTTAAATCCTTCTTCTACTCCCCCATGCTGAAATGAACTGCTTTCTATTCTGTTATCCCCTCTAGCAACTAAGTTGACAGGGCTGGGAAAGAGCTCTGGGCAGAAGAGGCTGAGTACATAGCATAGCAGCATCCACATGAAATTAATGTTTTCATGATATTGACACCCTGAGATGCTAAGGGAGGATGAGCTGTGGGAGCAATTCTGTACCACGATGATTTTGCAGACACATCAGGCTGTCACTAAGTCTGAACAGTTAAGGACTGGCTTGTGTGTCTGAATGTTGGCTTTGTAAAACACTGAAATGCCATCCAAGTGAATTCAGTCTAGTTGCAACTACATTCCTATGGCTTGTTTCTCGACCCAGTTAAAACCTACTTAATTCTTCTTCTCACTCCAGACTTATCTACCTGCCAGCTTATTGCTTCTTGAAATAAACTCTTACCCTGCCTTTCAATTTAGTGCTCATTTTGATTCTGTGTCTTTTCGATTTGTTTACTGCTTTTTGGATGGGTTGGTTGGTTTGGTTTTGTTGTTGGTTTTGGTGGAGGTTGGTTGGTTTGTTTAAGATTCTCTATGATACCCTAATTTCTATTTGAACTTTGGCTCACCTTAAACTTTCCAGCCTTGACTGTAGTCTAGCAGCAATCACTGAGCTAAGCTGCCTATTTACAGTATCTACCTCCAGATGACAGCTGCTTGATACTGTGTGGAAGTTATTAGTATAAATCAAGAAATGAAACTTTCATAAATACCGAACACTTTTGGAAGCCATTACTTGAAAACATCATCAAAATAAATTGAACACTGCTGTAATTTCCTATATAGCTACTGAAATGTGAATACTCTCTGGGCATCTTTAGAAAATCCAATATAGTTTTCTATCTTTCACTACAAATGCTGTTCAACTCACATAACATAATCATTTGGGGAGCATTAGGCCTCTGACTAACTCTAAAGTTACAGTTGATAGGGTGACTTGCATGTTATGACATTACTTAAGCGAAAATGCTGATTATTTTCTGAATTAATGTTTCTTAAGAAAATTGGTGATTTTGAATCTGAAAAAATTCTGAGTGCAAAATGGACTATAATTTAAAAATCAACCTTTTTAGTAACCTCTTTCTAAATTTGATACAAGTCTCAATACTCTTGTTTATTAAGCATAAAGTCTTCAATAGACCATGTTATATTAATAAATAGTAACAAAATCTATACCTGTAATCTGCCTGAACAGACATATGAAAATAAAAGACCTGTAGTTTCAAAATCTGCTTTATGGCTTCTGTTCAAATCTCATGTTCTTTTGAGATTTCAGCCTATCTGAAATTCTCTGTAGTGATAGAAGAGTACTGAGCTGAATCTTAGTAACTTAAAAAAAAAAAAATCTTCCATGAAAGATCAGTGGAGATGTTTTTTGGGATCATGCTTTCCAATTCTGACAAGAAAAAAAGTGAATGCCTGTAAGTTTTTTGCTTCTAAACTTAAGCAAACTTTCACATCTGAAAACAGATATAATCTTCAACATTTTTCATAGTGCTCTTTGATTTTGCTATATCCACCATGCACCAGGACTTGCATCCGAAGACACCAAGCACTGCTTAGATGAAGTGAAAAGACTACTTCAAAAATATGAACTCATATACTCGGAACTTTTTGGATGGCATTGTAACTTGACAGTTCCTATTCAACATCATCTTTACCTTGATGTATTTTAATAACACTGGACTAGAGCCACAGTTGTAGGATATGAAAGCAAGTTCCATTAAAGCCTTCTGCAATTAGCATTATCAGACTAAACTTTGATGGTTTGCTGTTGTCCAAAACCTGTCCCCTCAGGTTCCTGAATAAAATCTGTCTTCTGCTCCATACTACTCTTTAGGGTAGAGCTCTTCATGAACTACGTCCTGACATAGTGAATTACATGAAATAAATCAGCAACTTTTGAGGCCACAGAGACTACGTCAATTGAAGAATAAAGATTCTCAAGCATATCTTGTTGAAGAAAATTTATTATTAAGAGTTACTTCTGAGCAGTGTTTTTTGTGGAATTAGCAGCCTATGACGGTAAGTTTACAAAATCCTTAGTAAATCTCAGGACCACTGAAATTAGCATTTGAATCTAAATGGGTCTTCAGGAATGCAACAGGTGATCTATTAAACACCTTCTCCTCCCCGCCCCCCCCCAAAAAAAAACCCAACCCACAACCAAAAAAAACAACGGTTCAAGAGCACAGAGATCAAACGAGACTCCCCCCAAAACCCCGCACCCCACAAACACACACGCACAAAAAAACCCACAACAAAATAACCACCCAAACAACAACAACAAAATCCCCACCTAACTGTCTATCTAACAGGGCAATGGACTTTTTTATTCAGATTGTTTTCTGATTACTTATTTGCCTCTGTGTGGAAGAGTGAAATTTTAAGACCACAGGGTGGCAGCATACAGCATAACATCACCATGTAAGCAGTGCTATTTTTCCTTTAAAAAGAACTTGCACTGATGAATAATCTTCCTCTTCTCTTGCTTTTTCTTAACACTAAAGTTCTGTAATTGGGATAGATAATGCCATGGCTGAGAAAACATCCATAATGACAGCATAAAGGTAGATGAGTTTTAGGATACAGTGTCGAAATGTATGGTACCGCTACGGAGAAAATGGAACTATGCAGTGCTGCTGAATCACTACTTTGAAGAACCACTGTTCTTCAAAGATCATTCAGCTAATAGGAATTCTGAATCACAGCTTACAGTACACAAGAACAACACAGAACAAAAGAAGACAGAGAGAGGCAGCAAAGAATCAAGATATAGAATGACTTTAAAGTGCCACTATGAAAGAAAAAATTCTTTAGCTTAGGGATGGCTGATAAGGTGGTACAACGGAGAACTACTAAGTCTTCACTGGCGTAGAGAAAGTGAATAGGGAACAATCTCCACTTTCTTTTTTAGCATGAGAACTAACTAGCACCAAGCAACTTCTGTGCACCATGGGCACTAAAGATACTTCATAGAATATGAAGTCAGGTGGAAAAATCTTGCCACATCACACAAACATTTATACGGGTCCAAAAGCAACTGAAAAATTTCTGGAAAAGAACAAATCACCAAGACCTTTCCTTGTAAAGGAAGGTCCTACAGCTACAAACTGCTGGAGGCTGGGAGAAAATCCCTAGAGAAGTACTAGTACATATTGGAATTATTTTTACACTCTTTGCTGGACGTTCTGACTGATCAAAGAATGGAAGGCGGACCAACAACCTGACTTGCTAGAACCATTTTATATTATAATTTTGTGGTTTGTATGTTAATTTCACCAATTCCTCAAACCCTCTTTCAGAAAGAACATCTGAAGTTATTAGGACAAAGAATATGAAGGATAAATGAAGATTATGAAATAAAGAAATAAAAAGTTCATATATTATGTGAGATGAGGAAAGGAAAGGAAAAACCCCAAAACTCAAACTCAGAAGAGTGATACATTGGAGTACCATGAAACGCACTACCCTTTCAAGAGGTGACAAAAACTGACAGTGTGTCCAGAAAGAATCCTGGAATGAAGATTACTGCAAGGCCTCTGAAAAACTAACTTACTTGCAGAAATATTAGTAAGGTGACAGCACTTTCAGAAATTTGTAACAACCATGGAAGAACGCAGAGATTTCCAGAATTCTTATTTGTTTGGGTTTTTTTTATTTCCTATTTTACTATGTGCTCACAAAAATAAACACCTGCAGCAACAACAAAAGTGAAAAGCTCTTACTTAAAAGAGAAAGCAAAATAGTAAAGGTGTGAAGAAAGTCCAAATGATTGTCACAGAACAGAAGTGTTTTGACTAGCAGTTAGGAAATGGAGAGCAAATCATCATGGCAGCTGAAGATTTTAGANGGGGGGAGGGGGTAATATTTAAAAACGGTTTACGGATAGGTTAGGAAGAAAGTGATCTATGCTGTTAAGCCGTTACACATTCACAGATAATTGTGTGACATCTTGTGGTCAGACAGTGTAAATGCATTAAAAACGCTGTAGAGCGTTTTTAGTTTTGCTTCCGAAATTAAAGCAGAGACCCTGAAGTCATGATCAGCGATGGGAGGCGGTACAGAATAAAATCAGGAGTATACACTACTTATAAATATAATATATATATAGTTATTTTTCCAAAACTTAAGAGGGGTTATTAGGAGTGTCTGTTCTCAAAGTCTTAGTGTCAAGTTCTAGAGTGATATGTGAACAAGAGAAACAGCCTACTCAAATGCTGTTCTACCATTAAAACATACATACAATTATAATTATTGTGGAAAACAGACTAGATTTTGAGCCTTATCTGAATGCAAAAATCATAGATCACCTTAATAATGCTCCCTCAGCTGTGAATGGAATTGGATTTGAGTTAGAGTGTGTAACGTACTGTATGGTTATAGCAGTAAAAAGGAGTCATGGAATCTTAGAGAGTCATGCATGGGAAATAAAATATATCCATTCATTTGGAAGCCCTCCTGGAATACAATTTACTTCAAGCCCTTGTTTCGGTTCTGTGCACCTTTTAAGAGCTATTCAGCTCAGGTCAGCAAAAGCAACACTAACAAATTTATTTTAACAGAATGGGATATATAGAATTTGTAACAACTATAGTACAGGCTTTTAACTTTTAGAGATTTTTTAGTTTACCTACTTGTAGGTTTGTGAAGCCATTGAATATTTCATTTTAAAAGTAAATATCATATTGTTAATGTTGAATTTCTAAGTATAAATACATTGAACAACACATTCACTGAGATACCTATTCAAGTGCAAAGTTTGAAAGAATCTTAAAAAACAAAAATCACTCTAGTTGATAAAAATATTAAAACAGAAAAACATTCTTTCTTGAGTGAAATATGAGTAAAGTGACAGGAGGTGTTTCTAAGAACTATTTTAGCTACTTACAATCATTTAGATAAATCTACATCCATATAGAAATATTAACAGACATTTAACTTGCACACTGGTACTCTCACTATGGAAAATAAGTGTAAAAGAACAAGAAAGTTTCGTAGTTAAATGAGCTGTTTCTGTTCCTCAGCTCTAATTCATTTTCTTCATTTCCAAGACTTCTAGATAAAAATAAACTGCCTAATTCTCTCTTTTTTTAATAGGTTAATAGAGTTTATTTCAAGTAAGTAAATCAAATATAAGGTAATGGAACTAATGACAAAAGAATATTTATTCTTTAGGCTATTGAAATTAAGTACATAAATGTACCTAATGCATATGCAGATCAGGCATTGCTGCTAAAGATGTCAGAGGAAATCATATTTCCTTATACGAAGATGCATTTGTAATGTAAGGAATTTAGTGAAACATGCAAGTTGAAGAACAGCTGGATTTTTGTACTCACCCTCATTTGCTCTCTACAGTTCATATTTTAAGTGGTGAATGCTCCTTTGAGAAGCTTCTGCTTGCATTTTAGGGACAGCCAGTATTATTATGAGCTTTACTCATGATAATCAATCTTGGGATGTGCTTTCCGCTGAAGCTCCTGTGTTGTCTGGTGTTGTTGAATTTCTCCTCCTTTATTCATTTACAATAACCACAAAGGAGTTCACACCTTTAGAAAGTCCTACAAAACTTTCCTATTACTTGTTCAAGTGGATTTTCTTCTCCCAAACTCTTGATTACTATTTGGTCTAACAGCTTAAAAAATGCTTGTATATGACAAAAGCTCAGTAGTGTCACAAATAACATTAATCAACTTTTAAAGTAATATAATCTTGACAAGAGTTTAATATTAACTAAATAAAATGACCACATGTAATATTCCCTTGGCATTTAAGTTGCAACTCTCCTTTTCCGAGCTGAGAATGAAATATATTCTTGTGGAATATGGCAATGTGAGGATTAAAGTCTCCCATTTTATATTTTTTTTAAGTAATAAAAATGCTGTCTTCTGCAACATAAGCAAAGAGCATTCTGAACATTTCAGAAGGAAAAATCTAATTCTCAGCAATAGCATGATGCCACATAACAGAAGGAATTTGATGACAAAGAAGTTTTACTAAGACACTTCAGAAGACTCCAAGTCAAGGCATAAGGTAAGTTCAGAGGGAAGACAGAAGTACTCTTACAAATAAGAGGCTCAGAGAAGCTAGAAATGCCTAACACAATAAACAACATGACTAAATAGATACAAAACGAGGGGGACTACATTGCTCTGCTACAAATAAGTATTTTCTCCCAAGCATGATTTTGTACAGCACACATTTCCAGATAGCAGTTATACTCAGTGTTGTATGAACTAAGTCATGATGTAAAGATAAAGATCAGACAAGCCTTTCTGAATTAGCCAAACAAAAAGGAGATATTGGTAAGAGAGGCGAGAAAATGTCTGTACCGCGACTGTCAGATCTGTATAGAAGAAGCCATTATGATACACTGAGAAACACATTGTGTCTGTCTGATTAATACTGGAATTGGTAGAAACTTGCAAAAATAAAATCAACACAAAACCATTCATGATCAAATTTCCATACCCTTATATTTGACAGCAAAAACTGAGAATAATTCCTATCCATTATGGCATAATTTGTCTACAGGTATCTACCTGCTCCTCCTTGAACACTAAGTCTAGCACAGTACCAGAATCTAACAAGCACTAATGAAATCTTGAAACTTGCAGTAGAGTCCTGCTAGCAGAGTTTTACACCCACTTGGAAAACCACCATCAGATATACTACAAAAACTAGATACCAGTCTCAGAGTGCTATCAGAATAAAATAAATATCCTTCTTTATGTTCTTTAAAATATATCTTTTTTTTATTATCTGCTGAAAGACATACCTCTTGCTCAGTTTTGAGGGGACTACAGAAGGAGAGGGGTCAGACTTCTGGAACATTTACATAAAGCTCCGTCGCCCACCCTGCCCCTCTCGGTGAGAGGCAGCCTCTCCAACAGGGAGATCAGATGTGTCTAATGATCAGAACAGATGGATGTGAAAATTGAAATAAAGTCCTGAAGCGTATTATCTTGGAGTTCTCACTAGCAGATGGTTCTGAGGACTTTTGGAGAAATGCTCTACAGACCTCATGTACAGAACCCATTTGGAGTTAATTTTGCTGCCAATCAGTGCTGTAGGTAATCACCTTCTCAGACAGGTATTAGGAAAAAGTCTATGAATGTCAACAGGGCTATTAATCTCCAGTGTGATTTTGCTTCTTTTGCACAGTTGCATAGCAAGCTTCCTCACAATCTTAACTTGGGAAATGCTTCAGCATTACACAAGAACACAGTAAGTCCTTTAAGAAAGATTTTTTTGTTTCTTTACAAGAACGGACAGCGTCTTTATTGAGACAAAGAAACAAAGTGTCTGAAAATAACAGAAATGGGTGTATTAAGAAATACATGAATGAGTCGCAAGAATTAAGAAGTTGTATCAGGCACCTGGCAAATACTTTTGGTCCAGGAAAAAGGACCAAATATTCAGCTTGTCCCCATACACATTCAAAAAAGTTCTTTCAGCTTAATCCAAGCCAAACTGGAAACCATTTAAATTGCTAACTTTGCTTGAAGGCATATCTGTCCACACTCTACACCTTAACTTTTTAATAATTGGTTAGAGGTTCTAAAAATCAGTGATGACATACCATCTTTCCTAAAGAAACCACTCAAACACTTCTCAGAGACATAACAAGACAGATGGCCTTTTCAGATTTTTCCTATTAGAATGGTAGTTTACAATCTAAACAAAAAAATAAAAACTTACATATTTAGACTGGTAAGCTACACATAAAGAAGAAAAATTTATGGTAATGATGCAGAATGTTTTAATAAATCATCCAAGACTCCTTTCTGCAAAAAAAATTACATCTCTAATGACTACTTTTATTTATTTAATAGCAATTTATTTCTTATTTCTGTGTTCAAAATTCCAGTTTACTGGTATGCATAGGTCTGTATCTACAAAGCTGTGCTGTGCCTGAACACTCAAAAATGACAGTACTTCAACAGTTTCTGGCCCAAATAAGTGAATATTAAGACTTATATTGAGACTTAGCATTCTCGTATTTAGACTTACCATCCTGCTATTTCTATCAGTATAAAAGAGGTACTGGCTATAGATAATACAGGACATAGTATACAATGCTTTTTGACATATAGAAAATGAAGGATATCTGATAATAGAAAACAAAAAAAAAGCCAGCACTTGTAAGCTAGCTGCTCTGCAGTTCTGTAAGTGGGATGTAAGTAGTAAGATCTTTCAGAAAAACATAAGAACAAGTGCTAATACACTGAATAACTGGAGGAAAAGAGGATTATGATTGATGAGAGCACACTGAAAATTCTCTCTTAAAATATCCAGAAGCTATTTTACATTCAGAATTCCAAAATAAATAAGACATCCATTTCATATTTGATTTGTTTTGGCATAAATCTGGGTAAACTAGAGTTCAGGGCTACCCAACGAAGTTATTAAAAGAAAATTATACCCATGGTCTAATCTCTGGCAAGCACTCAAAAGCAGTCAAAGCAACAGTCATGACACAGTTTTAGTTTATGTTAAATATCTGATATTTTCATTACATACCCTGGAAATAAACACATACTGATGTTCTAAATGCCTATATAAAGCAAAAATGGACACATGCACACAACAATTACGAGCTATTTGGAAAGAAAGTGTTGGGTTTTTTTCGTATCAGTTGTAAACTCCTATGAGATTGCCAGCAAGTGCTAGTAGAAAAAATATTTTGAGGAGAAAAATGGAAAGTTTTATAAGTAAGAACTTTGTCCTCCTAATTCAAGCAAAAAATCTGCCAAGTGCATAGTAGCAAAAGGAATTGCTATTTAAGGACAACACACACATCCAGCCAGTTTCTTCCAGTATACTTGCACAGCACCTACTAGTGTTGGGTTGGGGATGCTAGAAGGTATTTGCTTACCTATTCCTTTTCTTACTAAGTTGTCATTTTGTTTATGACAATTCCTTTTTGAACCTACTTACACTACCTGACTTTACAATCTCCAGTAAATTCCGAAAGTTCAATGCCTACTGCACAAAGCAGCACTCTGCTTTATGTTTTAAATTCACCTCCTACTGCCTTAATTGAGTGCCATCTGGATTTAGTATTGAGAGAGTCAGCAAGTAACAGTTCCACATTCCTTTATTCACTGCCTTTGTGATCATAGAATCTTCAATCATATTTTTGCACCTTCTTTTTTCCAAAGTGAAGCTGTAGCTTTGGTTACACTACTTGTTTTCCAAGTAGCATAGATACACACGTGTAGTAGTGTAGATACACATATGGTCTATACGAAAGTATAAATAATTTTAATTTTTAATTCTTTGTATTTAGTTTTTACTTCTGAATTGAGCCTTTTAATCCACTTCTAAAATATGGTTTACCTTTTCAACTTTTGGCTTGACAGTCAGGAAATCCTAAATTTATCTAATTAGCACATTGTTCTTACGTCTGTTAATACCTACAGAATATGAAAAGCTAATTTCCATCTACCTTTAAGCATGAAAACATACAGTAACTCAAATCTGAAAACATTCTATCAGTGCATAATGTAATTATTTTCTTGGCCTTAATGGAGTTTGGAATAACTGTTAATATGTTTTGCTGTAACCCAAGCTCTGGAACAATGACTAACCAGGAATTCAACACAACAGCTTTAAACAAAACCATAGAAATCAGGTATCATCCACCATCTGGTAACAGGATTGGAATGAAGTGTGTCAGGCCACCCTAAAAGTAACTGAAAGAAAATACATGTTTGGAAGACCTATCCACATCTCTGTTACCTCTAACCACTGCATGGAATGCATTAGAGGAAGAAACAAAGCACTTATCTTTGCAAGCTCTGTAAAGATGAACAATTATAGCATCCATATTAACTTCATCTGAATGTTGTGATGTCTATCAAGACAGACCAAGTACAAACTTAACAAATTTAATTTCCCATTTCATTGATATTCCTGCAGTGAAAGGACACACTAGCTGTTCATTTTTTGACTAATTTTATTTAAAAACACAGAAAATACAGGTGTAAAACTTAGAAGACCCTTCAGTTATCAAATTTCTAATGGTGACTGTGTTTATAGACATCCAGAAATTCTTACCATGGATTTAAGAGATCTGTCAATACTAAAATCCAACAGTACTATGACACAAATATCACAGGTACACAACTTGCTCAGTTGGGGATCATCTTAATATCATCTGACCCCAACATCAATAATTGTTGTAAAAGTTCAATGGGAAGAACAACCACTGGAATAGCATGCAAGATATATGCTTTACAATTTCTATATTCTTAACATTCGTATAAAAGCAAAAATCACAAAAGGAATTAGAAAGCTTTCCTGTTCCACAGCAAAGGTCTGTACATTCTGTCAATGCTATAACTGGCAAGAAAGAGCTAACCTTTGCTCCAGGAAGTGCCGCAGCTGTTTAGAATCAATGCAAACAGGCTTGGAAACCAAGCCAGAGCATATGACAGTCTTTGAGCACTATAAAAAGCAGTGCTGTAGGCACCGCATAAGAGAGGGTAGTGGTGTGAGGTTCTCCAGAGAAATGGACAGAAGAACAGCTGTCTGTTAGAAAGCATCAGACAAAGGTTTGGAAAAGTTCTCATTTGAGGACAAGATAATGGTATGGTTTTTAAAAGAGTAAAACAAATAGAAAGCCCCAAGGAAAAGAAAGCTTTCAAAATGCATGGATGGGGAGGTCAGATTTTGATCTGTTGAAAGGATAAAATTGGCTTGCATACTTCTATTGTTTCTGCATATCTAAACCCAGGTCTTAGACCATCAGAAAAGTCACCTTTGCTCAAAGGTAACTGGCACTGGAAACTCGAAATCCTTTAAAAAGGCTTGTTACAAAACATCAGTCAGTGAAGTTAAATACATGTCAATGGAGACAACATGAAGTACAAGCTAATAAAAAAATTCCACTCGTGTTGAAAATTAAGACATAAATCCTCTTTCCCCAATAACTGAGCTCAGATTCAACAGTGATAGAGATATTATGTTTTTCACAACTAATTTTTATTTTTTCATACTAAAGCACAATAGCACATCTAAAATATTTCTGCAAATAATAGAAAGCAAGTATGTGCATATCTCAAGAAAAAAAGACGACAATCAAAAAAAGTAAAACACCTGTAATCTTACCATGGCCATCTGCACACTTTTACCAGAACTACTTCCTAGAGGAAGTTCTAGACATACATACTTAATTCCGCTTTTTTGGAACTAAGACTTTTTAGGATAATACTTGTCAGAAATCAAACACTTAGTAAATCATGGATAAGTATCCATGTTGAAATACTGTGGCTAATTTATATGAAGTAATACAACATCATCACTTGNCACCTTTGCTCAAAGGTAACTGGCACTGGAAACTCAAAATCCTTTAAAAAGGCTTGTTACAAAACAGTCTCTTTTCGAACATTTTCCTTTTTCACTCTGTGAAACCATAATTTAACTAGATAAAAATTTCATTTCTTTTAGCCATAAGAAAGTAAAATTTTTGCTAATCCTTCAAAAAACTGCACTGTATTTATTTTACAATAAAAACCCCCACAAACTTCAAAGTTATAACAACTAGTTCAGCAGGTTGGTTTTTTTCAAGGAAGATTTACTTATCAGTAAAATTATTTTTTAATGCTTTTTATGATCCAAAGTAAACATCTTGTAACAAAAGCATTTATCTTTACAAGGAAACCTACAAATTGTCTATCTGGTGATACGCAACAGATTACTTCAGCTACTTACCTCTATCAACTAATGAAGAGGGTAGAAGGAAAAGAAAGGCAAAGAAATGTTGTCAAGAAAAAGTATGATCATATGAAATGTATTTGTCAACTCCATTTCTCCGTAATTCTTACATCCAAAGAATATGAAATACTTAAGATGCATAATAAGTTATATGCACATTAATGGCATTTCAACAACAAAATCATAATGTAATCTTCTATTTTCACCCATTTTGTAACTTACAAACCCAGCTGTTTTATAACAGAAGCATGACTGCATCTAACATTTTTTGCTTTTAATTTTGTTAAATCAGTATATTGCACAAAAGGAGGAAAAGTGCCTTCTTAAAAATGAATTGCTTTGGCGCTTCAAAGTGAGATCAAGTATGACAGCAAAGATCCTTGCTCACCAGATTAGTGAAGTGGTTACAAAGAATGTTAAGTAGAACTTAAACCTAGGACTCTTAAGACCTTCAACTGCAGAATATGAACAACAACAAAAATAAAACAAACCAAAAAAGTGTATATTGATATCAGGATATCAAGTCCAGACTCTCCTTTCTCTGCCAGATACATTCAAGACTACCAGGAAAGACATCGAAAACCACATTGTTACACAAGAACCTAGTAAACGACAGGAAAAAGAAGGGCAAAGACCATGGAGCCTACCTTCATTACAGTATATCTATCTACATCTCTCCTCACAGTTGAAAACAGATGGAAGAGTTCCCAGGAAAATGCTGCTCCTCTAGGGAGTACATAAATCTCTCCTGAACTGTGATTACTCCCGCAAAATTAACAAAATTAACTCTCTTTCTTGGTCCTCCAGAACATGATGCAAATCTACAATGGAATAGACCAGTACATCTCTACACCTTTCTTTTCATGCTTACCAACTACAGCTTTGAAACTGTCATCTTAGATCTTGACCAGCTGCTTTTAATGGCATAAAATAGAGGTGGAAAAATATGCCCAAGGACCTTCCTGGTTCGTGAAAGATATCTATCCCCTAGCAGTAGGGCAATATTTGTGTTATCAGCAGAAGGCCCCAAGAAAGTAATTCCATTTTTCCGAGATGAGAAGCAATGATTTTCTTGCATCAAACTAAGATATCTAAAACATTGAAGCCACTGAAAAAGAAGAGTTCCATTGGTTAGGGAAGATCTGAGAATACAAAGCCCTTACAGTCTGTCATTGAACCAGAGATTTATTAAGCCAGTCTCTAATTAACATAACTATCACAGCAGAAAGTGATTCATTCTTTTTATAGCACCAAATCAGCTATTTATCACAGTACCATTTAATAACCTCAAGAAATAAGGAGTACAAATGTTTCCTTCCTATAGTCTTCCTCCCTAGAAAACACTGCGTACCACACACATAAAAAAATCCCCAAACACACAAAAAACCCCTCCACAAATTATTCTCCTTTCACTATGCTTTCTTAATGTATTTCACTAAATTTTGTGCAAGGAATCAATAAAGAAACAGCCAAACAGTGAGAAAGCCTATCTTTGAGCAAGTTCTGAAGATCTTTAGCTATAAAATCAGCTAAATTTCCAATTCTAAATACTCCTAAGTAAAAGATGAGCTGTTTGGGATTAATACTAAAATAAAATTAAAAAGCTTAGTCAGAATACAGTAATGGAATATTAACTGCTTTTATCATAATAGCGTATGGAAATTCAAACTTGTTGCAACTAAGGAGTTAGCATGCTCAGGACCAGACTGTGTTCTCTTCCCTTAGCTGCAATGCTACCAGAACACATCGTCCTGACAGTCAGCAGATCTTTCTGGCTCAGATACCTTGATTATATACTGGTCAAGAGTATCGAAATATTAGACAACAAATAGTTCAGAACACACTACAAGTGAAGACAGTGCTTATGGCTCAGAATATGATGTGTTTTGAATTTGGATAATTTAACATTTTCAGAGAGCTGCAAGTCCTGAACATTTCTACCCTGTATTTTGCATTTTAACAGAAAAATAGCTTGTTTCTGCAAATAGCAATAATACTCATACAACATAAAGACTTACTGTAAAAAGGCTTATGAATAAGATGACAGAAGATGCTAGGCTACTTATCCGTAAGTCATTAACCTATATGGTAATTTAAATGAAAAGTTACATAAGACAGTAAAAGTCTTTCACATGGAAGGAAATATAATTAGCCATACAAATTCTGACTGTGGTGTCAAACAAAGAACTTGCTACAGGAATCTATCATAGCACCCTGGAATTTTCTGAGGGTAGCATTAGCTCTTATCACCTTCTGCTGCTGCAATCCTTGAAGGTTAAAGTAGACAGACTATGACTTTAATTTAGGAGACATTTGACAGACAAATTAAGCCAGAGCTAACTATTACCTTGATAATAAAAATATTACTTACTCATCCTATGAATTTCACATTACTTTTACGATTACATATATTTCTTTACCATACTGAAAATCACTGACCATGCTTCCTCTGGCCCATTTGCACCATATCCTAGCTGTATTGCAGAAGAAAACTGAATACATACACGAAACAAGAAAAAAGTTAAAATAGCTAAATGTTAATTAAAAATAAAAAAGATGAACTTGCTTGATTCCATCTGTACTTACAAAACCAGTGGCAAAACTCAGGTGATACTCTAAGCTTCCTCCCCCCCATCCCTGATTCCTTTTTAATCCAAAATCTGTTTCTCTAAAAACTGTAATAAAAGTTTGTCAATTGCCACATTTTGAATGGCAATGATATAGTGCATTTTTGGGGGTATTAATTTTGTTGACTGCATACACTCTGAGAACAGTGTTTCCTCCATACAAATGGCCAACTATTCTAAGGCACAGCGTTTATCACTAAATTAGTTCTGGACAGACTTTTTCACATTTCCTTTCTCTTATCTTTCACACACATTTACCTCTTGGCAAGATCAAACAAAAGTAAAAATATGATTCCAAGAATTTTTTCAATTCACTTGTAAAATTGTACAACACTTCAAACAGAAGGTCCTTGCTTTTGATATACAGAACAAACCTGGTAGACTTTAGAGTATTTTAGTTGCACAGAAAGAAAAGTTAGTGAAGTTGCACAAATGCAAAAAAGGGCTTTTTTGGGGTTTCAATCTCAAAATAGAGACAAAGTGGAAATATTTACAAATAATATTCATCTAAGCAGAACCAAGAAACGTTCAATATTAACGCAAAGAACCCTCCCTAGCATTTCAAAATCTATAGGCATTAAGGGGACAACAAATGAAATTTAGCTCAGCTGAATTCAGTGGACGGCTTGCCATTGATGATAAATCAAACTTAAAAACTTTCTATTTTTAGCCTCTTGGAATTATTTGTTCCTCACAGGACTTAGTTTTTTCATCTGCCAAAACATCTCTTCTCTTCAAGGATTCACCTTCTCAACCAATATGAGTTCCAAAGCAGCAACATTAGAACTCAGCAAGATACATACATCTATTGTCATATAAAATATTCATCAGCCCTGAGATCCTCTGAGGAACTTGCTATCATGGCTAGTGAATTTCTAAAAGGGCTTTCTAGACAGAAGAAAAGGAAAGACATACAAAACCAACCAAAATCCAAAATCCAAGCCCTGGGTCAGGAAAAGAAGGCAGCATTTCACGAGGAAACCAGAGCCTTTCCGAACCTCTCCCGCCCGATCCCCTCAGGGCTGCGAGCGCGCGAAAGCCCCAGGGAGGTGCGCGGCCGATGGAGCCCGCACCAGGGCGGGCCCCCCCGGGCCTCCCCCGGCCTGATCTGACCCCTTCCCGCGCACCTGGCCAGAAGCTGCCCCACACTGGAGCGAGCTGCTAGTTTCAGAAGGGAACCGAAGCGGGCACGGTACCTACGATATTTCGGCAGCACCCATCACCTCGAGGAAAACGACAGCCGAGAATCAAAGGGGCATAGACGTGGCTGCAGGCGTTTGAAGCGAGGAAAGGCGGGCCAGTCGCGGTGTTGCGACCCCTCCTTTCCGCGGCCGACGCCCTCCAAACGCATAGATCACAGGCAAACCGGGCACGGCTAACCCGCGCCGCGAACTCTCCTCCACCTGTGGGCGGCCAGCGGAGCCTTTGAACAAACAGATCCCTCCGCCGCTTCAGCGAACCGACGGTCCCTTACAGCCGCCTCAGGGGTGAGCTGCCCAAGGTGAGGGAAAGGAGAGCAGCGGAGCCTCGAGCACCTGAAGGAACTTCCCGCCCATCGTGGTTTGAGTTAAAATAAGGTATTCTATGCCATATACATCATATTCAGCCCTTGAGTCTTTGATATGGACCATGGACCTTGAGGTCTCTTGCATAAGGCCTAAGAACAAGCAAACAGGTGCTTAATGATGTCCAGTTCTGTTCCTACAAGACTACTTTCCGTCTCAATTCAAGTCTTTCTCTCTGTTAATTTTTTTCTCTTTCTCCCTTGAGTGGGGGATAAAGGGGGTAACAGAGAATATCTGTTCCCGGGTTAGTGGTTGACCCAGCCCTAACTCTTGACACTGCCAAATGCCACTGCAGGCATGCGCTGGACCGGACTTGGCCCCTCCAAACCTCTCTGTGCTTCACCTTCCTCCCTGACAGCTGAGTAAGGCACTTATTAGAAAGAAGTACCCTGTTTATAACCCCTTTCACTGCAGGACCTGCTGGTGCCCAAGTCAGCAAGCCCTGCCACGTAAAAGATTTTTTTCTCCAGTCCTTTTCTTTTAAACCTTTTGAAATTATTCTCCTGGTTCATTTGCTACTGCAATAGGAATGAATTTACTAATCCATAGTGTACAGTTGAAAGAAACATGTTCTCTTTTGCTCTAGTGTCTGTAAAGAGGTTTTTTGGTTTTATTCACAGCTTGGTTCCTTAAAAGTCTCACCCACATTTGTCCCTGAGCTTGTATGGGGCTTTTCCCATCATGTTTTTCTCAGGGAACTGAAATTACCTCAGAATTAACTATGGGAAATATACCACCTCTGATAAGAAAATAGAGGTGGGCTTTGCTTTTCTCTTGTTCTTAGTCTTTGCTTGCTCTTTGCTAGTCATAAAGTTATGCTTCTGCATTATAATTCCTAAAAAAACCCTAATGAAGTAATGATGTATAAAAATATCCTAAATTATTGCCCTAAAAGAGTGTTATTTTACATACAGATATATATATTTTTTTTTTATGTTATCAACTCTTTCTTTCCATATCATTCATAAAGAGGCACTGTAACAATGGCCAGGACAGAATAAGCTTCACTTCCCTGACTGAGTCACCAAAACTGGAGATTTACCTTCCAGTGTATTCCAGGCATTACCTTTGGACAGGACATGTTTTATGATCTCTGCGCTACTTCTGTACAATGTCAAGTACAGGAAAGGATCTGAGGAGAGCAACTGTGACTTAGTTTTGTATTTGCAAGGATTTGCACTGAGGAGAGAATAATACCTATGATAGCTCACATTTATTTTGTGGGCTAAGCTAATCTGAATGAATAGCTCAGAGTGTTTAAAACTGCTTTTGCTTCTGTGAAAGCGAATCTAATTTAGTATGTTCTATAGCATGCTGGTTTTTATATCAAGTTCATTTTCTTCTAATTATATACAATAAAAAAATCGTATCATTCTAATTATACCTCCTGCATCGTTCCTTCTCTGCTGTGTTGTAGTTCCAGCAGATATCTGGCAGGTTAAAGTCTCCCACAAGAACAACTGCAAGTGACCGTGAGATCTCTCCCAACTGCTTGTGGAAGGTTTCATCTACCTCACTGCTCTGGTTGGGAGGTCTGTAGTAGACCCCCCACAGCAATATCATCTTTGTTGACCCTTAACCTAATCCAAACACTCTCAATCTCATCATCACTGTNAAAACCCGTTCCCCCTCTGGGACAGGTGCATCCCACATGCCACCTGCAGGCCAGGCATCTCGTATACCAGCCTATGATTGAAAAACCCAAAACCCTGTTTGTAGCACCAGTCTCGGAGCCATGAGTTCACCTGATATCTCTTCCCGTTCATCTCCTCATTGGTGGCTGCCACTGAAGGGATAGAGGAGAAAATAACTTGTGCTCCTGATCCCTTAAGCTGCTGCCCCAAGGCTTTAAAATCTCTTTTGATTGATTTAGGGTTTCTTCTAGAAACCTCATCACTGCCCACCTGAAAAACTAACATACATTCTTTTCTGGGTTGTTTTTTTTTAATTCCTTAATTATTTGTGGTCGTTCAACAGAAACATTGTATGCCCATGTGCAGCTAAACTTATATATGGTTTTACACTGTTTAATTAGCATTTTAATACATGACCTGTTCTAGTACTTTGTCTATAAATTGGCTGATAATATATCAGGTTTCACAGTTTCGGAAATTAAGGTATCTGTGTTGTTTTTTTTTCAGAAAAGATAACTGATATCATGAACGCGCAGCCGCACCCAGCCCCGAGTAGAGGCCGCTGGGGCCCGTGAAAGCAACAGCCCCACCGTCAGGAGGAACCGGGCCTGAGCTTGGACCCCGGCGGGCGGGGGCTGGGCTCCCCGCGGTGCATGCCGGGATGAGTAGTCCGCCTTCCCGCCCGGGCGGGTGGCGGAGCTGCCTCTCTCCTTCCGGGAGCGGCGAGCAGGACCGGAGGGATCAAGGTCCGCGTCACGTGAGGCGTTTGTTGACTTCCTCGAAAAGCGAAGGGCGGCTCTGGCGGCCCGGGAATTTCTCGTGGTGGCGGAGGCCGGTACAGCGGCCGGCGATGGGAACCCGAGGGGTCTCGAGCAGAGACCGCTATGGCCGGCGCTGCTTCTCCGCCGAGGTGACCGCCCATTGCTGACCCGGCACGCAGTAGGAAGGCCCAGAGAGGTTGGTCCTGGCGCGGGGGTGGGGGAGGCCCAGGCGGGTGGAGGGGGCCGCTGAGGCTGCCCGGTGGCACGTCGGCTGTGGGCACCCCCGGGCCTGCGGCCTGCCTTCGGAAGGGGTCCTAGCGGGTGCTGGGGAGCTTCGTGCCCCGTTGCCCGGTGGAATAGGAGTGGTTACCCCAGGGGACAGTGGCAGTTTGGACCGATCTTTAGTTTCTCTTCTTAAAATCGTTCTCGTAGAAGGAGCAGGTCGGCGGAGTCCAGTGTGATGTCACAGAATCACAAAATCACAGAATCATCTGGGTTGGAAGAGACCANAGTAAAGTGGCAGAATCACCTCTCTGGATCTGCTGGCCATGCTTCTCTTGATGCAGCCCAGGATGCCATTGGCCTTCTGGGCTGCCAGCATGCACTGTTTGCTCATGTCCAGCTTCTCATCCACCAGCATCCCCAAGTCCTTTTCTGCAGGGCTGGTCTCTATCACCTCGTCCCCTATGTCCCTGCCTGCTTTTGCTTCACAGGCAAAGTGTAACAGGGTGAGAAGGAGCATCCTGGTTGAGGGAGAGTGAGCATAATTTAGAATTTTAGAACTAATTTTAGAATTAGTTCAGTTCTAACTCAAACCAGGATGACAAAGTAGGATTATTGGCACAAGATGTGAAAACAAACACATGATGAAATACTGAGCAGACTGGAATACAGGTGTTGAAGGCCATGTTGATTTGAAAGGGAGTGCAGATGAGTGTTAAGAGTCTTATGCTAGTGATGCTTTCAACTTTTGAGAAGCTTTAAGTCCTTGCATTTCACCTTGTAGGGGAATTACCCGGATCTTAAATAAATCTGGCCCCCCAGCTGCTTATGACTGAGAGTGGGTTGGCCTGTGAACTGTTCCAGTTAGTGGTTTCAGGAGCTTTTGCATTTCTTGAGGAATCCCTTAATTTTCTTGCTGGTTTACACTGTATGGGTGCAGTAGAATTGGCATACTGGAAGCCAGCTCTGTAAAAAGTGGAGTGAGGGGAGGATTATTGCTTTAATGGTTAAGTCTGCTCTGGGCTCCAAATGTCACATGCTATTCTAGGACAAAGTTTTCCAAGAAGTGTTATTATGGACTATGGGAAACATTTAATTTCCAGGATATTGATGTGTGATCAGATGCTACTGCTGCTAATAATACCAGTTATCAGTTAGTACCTGTATCCTGGAATTTTTCTTGTGGAAACCAAAAGAAATCTTAAGATTACTGCTATGATTTTTTTGTTTGAATAAATAGTATTTTATAAAAGAACTCGTCATAGAAGTGTTTGTCTGTAACTTAAGTAGGAGAATATTGCCCCATGTTCTAAGCACAGTTTTTGATCTAACAACTCTGAGTTAAATCAGAACGCAGAAAACACTGGTTGAATAAACTCTAGATCAGACTATATGAGGATTTTTGTGTCTGTTTTCTATGTGACAGTTAAAAGGGGCAAGTGTGAAAATTATCAGGTCAAATACATGAACAGACTGTATTTAGTGTACTCAAGGTGGAGAAATAAAGTAACTTCATTTCACAATGATGGAAAAACTTTACCTGAAGTTGCAAATCCAGTAACACTTGTTCTTATATCAATAGATGCATTGAATTGGAGATTATGCATTATAACTGCAAAAATGTTAAATGTTGGATGTCTACATAGGAAAGTGAAAACTAGCCTGGAAAAAAGTGCAGACCTATCACTGCAAGTGCTATCAACATCTGACTTCTTTAAAGTAGATTTTCAAGAAAATAAGCAAAAAGACAGAATTAAATGGGATAAAATGCAGTGTGGATTTACTTTCTGATAGATGTTATTATTCTTTCTTATTTTCTAAATGGAGGAAATCTAGATAGATAGTCCATATTCAATAAAACAGCTAGAGCAGCAACAAGATCCAGTTTGTTAAAATGGCAATAATAGGATTAATACAAGAGTCAGGCTAGTAACTAGCTTGGTAGAAGTCAATGGTCAAAGTCTTCCACTTAGAAGCTGCTAACAGGAACTTGTGTTCAGGTGACCAGACTAAGATGGGTAGGAGTAATCCTAGGTACGAGTACAGACTGGTTGAGGAATTCATTGAAAGCAGCTGTGCAGAGAAGGACTTGGGGGTCATGATAGATGAAAAGCTGGATATGAGCCAGCAATGTGCACTTGCAGCCCAGAGAGCCAACCACATCCTGGGCTGCATCAGGAGAGCCATGACCAGTGGTACTAGGGAGGTGATTCTGCCTCTCTACTCTGCCCTCGTGAGGCCCCACCTGGAGTACTGCATCCAGTTCTGGGGTCCTCAGCATAAAAAGATGTGTACCTGTTGGAGCAGGTCCAGAGGAGGGCCACGAAGATGATTAAAGGATTAGAGAACCTCCCCTATGAAGATAGACTGGGAGAGTCAGGATTATTCAGCCTGGTAAAGAGGCGGCTTCGAGGGGATCTTATAGCAGCCTTTCAGTACCTAAAGAGGGATTATAAAATAGAAGGGGAGAAACTTTTTAGCTAGTCAGGTTGTAATAGGATAAGGGGCAATGGTTATAAGCTGAAGGAGGGGAAATTTAGATTGGAGAGTAAAAGGAAGTTCTTTACCCGGAGGGTGGTTAGGCACTGGAACAGGTTGCTTAGAGAGGTTGTGGATGCCCCATCCCTGGCAGTGTTCAAGGCCAAGCTGGATGTGGCGCTGGGCAACCTGGTCTAGTGCGTGGCATCCCTGCCTAATGCCAGGGGGGTTGGAACTAGATGATCTTTAAGGTCCCTTCTAACCATGCCATTCTGTGATTCTAAATATAGAATCACAGAACAGCCCAGGTTGGAAAGGACCTGGAATGATCATCTGGTCAACTTTTTGTGGAAAAAGGAGCCTAGAGGAGATTATCTAGCACCATGTCCAGTTATGTCTTGAAAACCTCCAGATGTTATGCTAGTGAGTTGCAGAATGTCCCAGAGCCATCACTGCAACTCAGTCTAACTTGCCTTTTAATAGCTGTAACAGGTGAGATGTTTCCTGTTGAATTAAAAGTTAAAACAGTGATATGAATGTTTTGTAATATTTTATCGCTGAACTTGTGAACTTCTTGAGCATGAATTAATCCGACAGTTGAATTAAGTGGAAGGAAACATCCATGGGAGGTAAGACCTACTGTTTATTTTACAAAAGAGCATTTAAAAAACCCCAAAATAAACCTTCTTAGCTTTTGTTTTTGTTTTTTGTGAACATTTTGAAATGGGAAGGAGTGAACACCAAAAAAGTGTCTTACTAAAATAATATTTAGTGTTAACATGAGAATGTGTTTTTTCAGTAACCTTTGAATATAATTATATTTGGTGCCGGGCAGGTTTCATGGCCAAAACCAAGCCATCTTGTGTTTCTTTGGCAGTATTACTTCTCATTAGTTTCAAGATTAAATTTAATGGTTTAATACACAGGATCAAATGATACTGAGAAGACTATTTGACTCCAACTTTGGGTTTGTTTTTTTTTTTTCTCCCTATCCTTTTCTGATAGTTACCAGGGCAAGTGATTGTTGTGACAGCATCCACAGAAAGGCAAATTGAATACTTTATGTTGAGGATGCATAGGGTTTGCATGTTAGTGATGAAGATACTGCGAGTATGAAACTGTTCAGAGAAAGTAAAATCTATGAGGCACTGTTGTCATAAAATGGGCTTTTTAATACTTTTCTAGTTCTCGTGAGAGTAGGTGTTCATGACAGGTGAACTACAGTGATCTCATTTGTGAGCTTAGAGACAGTAACTTTCCATTTCCTGGAGGCAGGAAAGTGAAAGTAATTTGGAGACCTGATTTAGCCAATGTGCTGTGTTTCTGAAAGAGCACCAAGTATGCTGAGGCTGCAGGGCTGTGCCCTTGTATACATGGACTCATAGGTAGTGCTTTTTGGGTGTGGACTTTGTCTATACGGAAGGGTAAGCAGAGACCAAAGCTAACAGTTACTGAGCTGGGTCTGTGCAGATTTTTTTGCTCTAAAAATGGAGCAAATATCTGTAAAAAGCCATGTGTCTCTTTCAAATCAAAGGGCAAAATGGGACCTCCTCGATACTGGGGAAAAATTTAATATAATACTGCTTTTACTATCTTTCCTCCTGCAGAATAAGATTAGCATTTCAGACTACAGAAATCTGTTTGTATAGTGGTCTGTCTGGTGTTAGAGCCTCTACATTCCATGTTCCTCATATGTAAAATATGTTTTCTATTTAACTGCATCCATGGTGTTAATGACTAATATTTGTAAGGCTCTGTGAAAAGTTATATTTCTGCCAAGCATTGGTAAGAAATGGGAAAACATTCTTATTCTCAAGATATTTAATATATTAACTCATAAAGCTGTTCTATGACCTACGTTAAGCATCCATTAACAACAGAAGTGGTTTCTGGAAACTATTCTTTGCTACCGTGTGTGAGAGAAAAAAGTGGTGCTATCTCTTCAAACTTACTGCTTATAAGCAGTGGACATAATTACTCCTGCTAGAACTTAATACTCTGTCCTGTTGACAGTATATTTGGGAGTTTTGTTGTTTGTTTGTTTCTTTCTTTTGTTAAAAAAAACCCCACCATTACTTATTTAATCAAACACCAGTATTGGTATTCATTTAATGTATTCATTTTTGGAAGGAAAGACCAAAGTCCTTTTAAATAGGCTATTTCATGTGCAGACCATTTTGAAAATAAATATAAATGTAAAATGTTTCTTTATTGCAGACATAGGTATTAGGGAGACCTTTCTTGAAATGAGGTGTGTTTTAAGTGGGATTGTAAAGCTTGCTTTAAGTAGGCCAAGATGGATGTCAATTGTATTCATAGACAATAACTTGTCTGTGTATTTCATAAATATTTTAGTGGGAAATCTTTAACTGGTTGCTCTAGTACAGACTATGACATGGATTACAACTCCAGAGAGATCAGAATTCAATCAGGTGTTTCAGAGTGACAGCTCTGGAGCACTTGCAGTAGCGCATGCAAGTATAGCTTTGGAGAAGCCAAGCAGAATATAACAGAGGCAGAGGTCTGTGGTTGGACTCAGTAAGCCATCCTGAAAGCTCTTCTGGGACTGCCAGATTTGAGGAGTCATAACTTGTGGAATAATTTAATGCATGTATTGTGTCAGAAAGCACTTCTTTGATTGTTGCTTACAGTTCATATTTTTAAAATGATGTAATATAATACTGGTGAAACTAAATTTTGATTCATGTCCTTAAAGAGTACAATTGAATGCCACAGCTGTAGTCAGAGATTTCTTACAGCTATAGCTCCATTTTGTAAGGGTTGGTCTTCTAAGGATTTCTGTCTATTGCTTTAATGTCATGAGAGTGCCTCATATGGAGAAAGTAGTATTTGTGAGCATGCTTTTTCTTTCTGTTTCTTCTTTTTCCTGACAGCAAAACAAAGAGCTGAGTAAATTGTGTTTCCCCATGACCTTTATAGAACTGCTGATCTTAAATTATTTAATGGCCAAGTTTTACTCTTATATGAGCTTACATCTTTTTTTCGCCTTTTAATACTGGCTTAGCAAGTGCTGCAGAAGTAACTTTACATTTATTTTTTTACTTTGGAAATACTTCAGGAAGTTTTGTGCAACATAGAGATAAACTTTTCAGGGAAGGTTATTTTCTCTTTTTAGGTTGTGTTAATTTATTTAGCTATATTTAGCAACACTGCTCTAATTTTTCTAATGTGACTTTTTCCCTGTGCTTATCTAATACATACTGCAGTTAGTGGTGCCTATATTATAAGTAACTTTTGAGTCATCATGCATCTATGCAATACAGAAGTTGTAGCACTTTTTTCTTAGGAAATGTCTGTTGTATAGTTCTGCAGACTATGAGGTTTGAAACTTTTTGAAATATTCAGTAAAAGGATCATTTAGTAAGCACAGGCAACAGACTGTTGTTTACTAATAGAGTAAACTATCAAAATTATTTTTTATCAACTCATACCCAAGATTTGATAAATGCATTTTTTCTTCTTTTTTTTTCCCCTTCTATAAATTTGTTACAGTTTTTGCAGGTTTGTTGTGGGTTGTTTTGTTTGTTTTTATGTTTGTTTTGATTTAACTGGGGTTTTGTTTGTTTGTGGGTTTGTTTTTTTTTAGAATAACTATTACAGGAGAAAATGGGAGAGCTATTTAGAATAAAATATGTAAAGACTTTCCCTTTTAGACTGACTGACAATAGCATCATGAAATCTCTTAGAAATTATAGTGGCTTGTTTATTTTGTTAATCATTTTGAAAGTGATGCCTGTCTGAAGTCTCAATTTTGTTTCCATGTTGTTGGGCATGATGACCATGGCGATTTAAACCATGCTTCTTGTAAAGCTGAGAATTACTGCACTTTTTTGTGGTCGTGGTAGTGTTACACAGTGTGTGGATATTATTAATACTTTGTTAATAGAGATAATAAAGGATAAAAATAAAGTATATACAATGTGAATATTGTGGTAATTTTCCTTTCTTGACAGGCTGTTGAGCTTCCAGTACAGAGAAGCATGTTTCATGATAATTCTAATAAATGAATCAAGAATTTAAAAAATTGCACAGTTCCTTCTGAATATTCCACTTCCTTCATTTAAGCCTGTGGAAGGTGCATTGCCTCTTCACCTCCAAAGTGTTACATGATCAGGTCTGTTCTTTAAAGGGATGAGCTGAGAGGAAGGTGTTTCATTTGGGCAACTGTGTCTCGGGAGAAGTGGACTTTTGTTTTGTAGGCAGTAAGTTATCACTTGGTATGTAAAAAGATTAGTGAAAAATATGTATATTGAATCTTTCTGAAACAACCTGTGTGTAGAAATTTAGAAAAACATGTATTAACAAGCCCCTTTGAATTATGTGGAATTATGTACTTGTCTTCTAAATAGCACCCAGCGCTGGCTTAGCAGCCTTGGAAAACCAGAACTGAATAATCCTAAACTAAATGAGATCTTTCAAGTAAAAAAAAAGTTGGTGCAGGTTAAGTGTGTACCTGAATTTAAAAAATTGTACTTGTGCATGCTCAGTCTTACTTGGAAATTCTAGCTGCTTTGGAAGCAGATGATACAGATTATGTATGGTATCATCTTCTGATGTTGTCTCAGTGTTTCCCCTTATTTCCAGCTCCTGGTAGAACTGATGTGTATAAGAAATCAAGAATGTACGATGCTCAAGTTTAAGAGCTATAGGAAAGTGTGGGGATAAAGATACATTTTATGTACAAGGTTACACAGTCTGCTACTTTCTTCAAGAGATAATAATAAGCGGTAACATTTCATTAATGAAATTTGAGTCTAGTGTTCAGAGAAGAAGAGATGTGTTTGCTTGAGAAGGCAAGCTCTTGGAATTTGGTGAGATGGGTGACAAGAGTTGCAGAGGCCTTGGTAAAACGGAAAGAAAAGCTAGTATGTTATGCTCATTTTAGATGACAAAATGAGCGATTCCTCCAGTCAGTTAATGCAGTTTGAATGATGTAGTGCTTTTGGTCAAGGTCACCTTGTGCATGAAGTGATGTTCTTCTTACAATGAAAAGGAAGCAAACCTTTTTTGCAAGGTGCTTTCTCCATAAATGTGAGGCAGAGCAATAGGCAAGGGAAACTTAGGGTTTGTTAGAATGCATCAAACAGTATACAAGACATCTGTTTGCCTCCTAACGATAACCATTCAATGGACTTCAGTTCTGGTTTGTAGTTTTCTTATGTTTCTCCAGTGTTGCGACTCTGCTGTCTATTTAGTATAAACAAGCTGTCACAGTTTTTTATCATGTTGTCTAACTGGCTTGGAGCAAATTGAGACAAATGTGTTAACAGGACCATTGTTCAGCTATAGCTGTACTGCAGCTCTTCATAATGCTGCAGTCCATGCGGCTTTTCTGTTGCTAGTACTGTGACAGAAATTTGACCACATAGATAAGCTGCAGGGCAGTTGATCCCATTACCTCTTAGTACCACTACACAAATAGAAGTCTAGTTTGAATTTAAATAGCAAATACACAGTAGAGGCAGCAATTGTGGCTGTGGGTTTTTCCCCTACTGATGCCTGCCTTTCCTGTGAAATTCTGCTGATCAGGTCAGTTTTCTGTTTAAAGTAACTTTTTCCTACAATACACACAATCTTCATTATATTCGTTTGTTTCATTGCATCATTTCTGTGGGTTCATTAGCTAATCATCAGGAACCTAAGGATTTGTAAAGGAGGAACAGTAAAAATCAAAAATTGCTTTTTGACGGAAGTAGCATCAGTAGCTTAAGGATGGGGAATGTACTGTATAGCATGTGTTAGTATTGCATATAAATGCAAGGAATCTTGATCTTCATAACTAAATAAGAATCGTTTGTTTGTGGGGTTTTGAAAGTTTGTTTGTTTGTTTTTAAATCAAACCCCTGAACTTACTCCTGATAACTTGTAACATTAAGGATTATGCTGTTGAGGCTTTTCCCTTAAGACCTAGAGTTCAAGAAAGTATATGGAATTTTTAAAAAATGCTATTTTCTTATGGGATGTTTAGCTGTGCCTAACCAGTGTGTGTTATAACAGAAACTCAGTATAAGAGTTACTTTGCATTTGTGATTCAGGTGGATTTGCCTGGTATTGTAGGGTGATACTTTTCTTACAATGAGATTCTTGTCAGATTTCTCTATGCATGTTGAGACAGAGCATGTTATTGAGTATGTTTTCATTTTCACCATATTTACAATCAAGAATTGCTGTAACTGTTGTTCAGAAGGATGTGTTCTACTATGACCAAGTGAAGAATAGCTACTCATGCAGTCTCTTTAAGGACTAATGCAAGTGGACCTTAAGAACCCATTTTAAAGTTTGGGGAAAGTATAAATATTTGCATTCAAGAATGAAGAAAATGTAACACTTGTGCTCAGGAACCACAGTAGTTAGTAGATTTCTTGCAGCTATAATCATTTTTACAGCTCAGTTCTGGCTTGCAAAAACTCTAATACGATATATCTTTGGAGTTCAAATATTTGGTACCAGCCAAATTATAGGATGGTGTTAAGCCTTAATAAAAATTAATTTGGGACTTGATAAATCTGATTCATACTCAAAATATTTTTATCAAGTAACAGTGAAAGATGCTGCTTTTCAAACAAGCCTGTTTTCAACGTACAATAGATTTCCACATTTTCTGTAAGATATAAATATATCCAAAATATTCAGCCTTGTAATACTTAGATAGAAACACCCGAAGGTTTTCAAACTTGAGGTTTTGACTAATTTGTGACCATTTTGCATTTCTGTCTGTCTTTTTAACAGCTGTCATGGAGGAGCTGGTAGAAGATGACATCTGTATTTTGAACCATGAAAAAGCAGACAATGCACATAAGAGAGATGGGGAGATTCCAGTTTCATCTTACAGTGGAGATGAGTCTGTTGCCTCACACTTCGCACTTGTCACTGCATATGAAGATATCAAGAAAAGACTAAAGGAGACAGAGAAGGAGAACTCCTTCTTAAAAAAAAGAGTGAGAATTCTAGAAGAGAAGGTAAGAAATAAGTTGATTTACCAGCCTCTGGTAGCAGCTACTTTTTTGCTCCTGGCTGGATGGGGGAGCAGATGGCTAAGCATTTAAAATATATACCTTAAATAATTTCCAAGTTAAGAAGTTTTGGTAACTTGCTTTATTTGTTGAAGTGAAACACGGTTTGTTCCTCAGGTAATCTAGTTACATCGTACAGGGATTTTTGATTCTTACTGGGCATGTATATGATGCAATGCAGTAGTGCCCTGCAAAGAGACACCTTTGATTCAGAAAGAACATGTAGTTGCATTGGTTCATTATTGTATTTCATCTGCCTCTTTATGTTGTTTATTAACTTGTGCACATATGACATGGCATCTCACTATTCAAAAATACTAAGTCTATAAATTGTTAGAATCCAGGAATTATCTATCAAAAGAATCTAGCTAACAGTAGTCTCAGACATGAAATACAGAGTTGCAGTGCTTAACATAGAGGTGTTGGTTGGCTGTATTTTGATGCAGTAATTCTAAAACATAAAGGTATGTAGGAATTCCTTTTATGTGCAGTTTCTCATGGCTTGAGTCTAGTGAAGTTCATTAAAGCTAAAAATTGATAATGGCACGGGCTTTTCTCCCTGAGTAAAGAATGCTATTGTTAAATGTAGATCCATCATTCATTAGTGAGTGTCTTTGTACTGTAGAAGGTCTTGACTTTGATAGATAGCTTTCTTATTAATATTAGATGAAAAGATAGATCCTAGGGACATTTATTAGGACTTAGTCCTAAATATGTGCTACTGAATCTTAAAAGCTTACAAAGTATGTATTATAGTGTTGGAATGAAGAGCTTGAGTCACACTCAGTGCAATTTTGAAATGCTTATTCAGGAATTCTTGGTGACTAGTCTGACAGGATTGACTTTCTGTCAAAAGGCAAAACTTTCTCAGCACTTTCCTTTTATATAAGGTCCTGGAGGGTGATGGGGATAGGAACAGAGCTCTAGACCAAATATTCTCTGAACTATGCTGAGTGTAACTTCTTTCATGTATATTCATAATCACAATAAACAGGACTTGACCTTGACAGTCCCTTTTAGTCTTGTATCTTATGGTTTGGCCTGGTTCAACTTAATTGTCTTGAAGATGATACTTTGTTTTCAATAGAGGAAACTTTTGTTTTAGTATGTCAATACTTCTGTGAGAGAAGGGCACTGAGAAAGTCTAGATTGTTAAAGTAACAGAACTGACTTTCAGTCTTTGTTAATGGCTAGTATACCTGTATGTTAAAAAAAAATACATGGGGAGTTACACCTTTTGAATTTTCAATTTCAAAGTGCATGGAAACTTCCAGAAAGTTTGTTAAGATTATGTTCTATCTGAATGGCTTTATTTGAACTTTTGTCCTTTACATTTTCCACCCCAAATGAACTTTGAGGGTCCATAAAAAAAGCAAAGGGCAGAAGCTTCTTATCTTTATGGCTTGCTTTCCCGTACTTTCTTTTGAGTAATCACCTGAAAGGGGAGATATTTAAGGCAGATACATAACTGTCACCTCTTTAATTTTTGTTATTTTTATGTGTGTGTCTTTTAATTTGAAGAATATATATATATATCTGTTGCAAATATCTACGTTAGGTATATTGAATGCGTTGAAATGCCTCAACATTAAAGTGTGCAAGATAAACAAAATGAAAATGATAATGCAATACTTAGTCAAAACAAGAACTTTTTCTATGGCTAGATATGATTTGATGTTAGACTTCTTGCTGTCTTATTAAAAATACTGAATATATTTTAACTCTGCACCCCTCTTTCTAACAATCTAGTTGGTAGTGCTTATTTTCCCTTGCTTGTCTATTGCTGTAGTAGGCAATGAGATAGTGATACCCTGAGAGTTAATAGATACTTGTAAAATAATTCTACTTTCGCTTTTCTCACATAAATACACTTTAAAAAAATCTTAAATTATAAGTAATTTAAAAAATTATGTTCATTTTTGTCTTAATTTTCTGTATGTTGTGCTTTTTATATGCTTAAAACTCTTTTTCCAAAAAAGCAGTTTTTAAATCTTCAGAGCCTGGAAAAAGCATGATTAAGGGTTTGTCGGTGTGAATATCATGACTTGTGCATGGATTTTAAATTTCTATAGCACTAAACTAGCAAGTATTAAACATGGATAGAAACTAGAATTTGTAGACAGCTTTTATTGCACTTCTGTAAAAAAAATTTAGTCCATGTCAATATATTTGATTGATTTATTTTCTAAACTAAGAAAAAACCCGAGTTGTTAGTTTAATGTTACAGATTGTACTAATGTATTTTTAGAGTTTTGCAGTTCTCAGTATAACATGCAAAACTTCTTATTTCTCCTGTCTGTTAAACTTTCAGCTACTTGGCTCTCGATTGGAAGAAGAATGCAGTTCAGTTGGACGTGAACAAGTGAATAAGGCATACCAAGCCTATCGAGAGGCATGCATAGACCGAGATAATCTGAAAAGCAAACTGGATAAAACGGTATGCCTTTTGAAGTAATGACTTGAATGCATGTTATATAAGTAGTGCATAGTTCGTAAATGTTTTCTGCACAGTGAATTTTATTTGCTGAAGATCTGTGGTGATTATCACTCCTTTACATTTTTTAAAGTATGTGATGATAATTTATGTAGGAATATCAATTTTAAGTATCTCAATGTTCTTATTGGGCTATGCCAATGCTAAAAAAAAAAAATCAAAGCACTAGTTTTCTTCTTTTGTTTTGTTTTTAAAAAATGCTGACTTGTCATATATGATAGCAAAAACCTTCTCAAATGGCTTCCCCTCCTCCCCCTGCCCTTCCTACTCACAAAAATAGATAAAAGAAAGTGCGGAGTCCTTGAAAACTTTGAATGAGCAGTTGCAGTCTAAAGAAGTAGAGCTGTTACAACTAAGAACTGAAGTGGAAACTCAACAAGGTATGCATTTAGTTACTTCATCTTAATATATGCTGACTGGGCTTAGTGGTTATATTATGATCTCCGGCAATGCTGAGGTTTAACTCTGTATGTTGACTAAGGAGTATACTGCAGTGAGGCACCTTGAACTTGTATTTGTGTTCATTCTTTTAAACAGTAACAGACATGTTTTATTATCATAGATGAGGAGCTCCACGGTAGAGATGTGAGGCAGTCATGTTCTTCCACTGTAGGTTATTTAATAATTTGAGAAATATGCAGAATTTGATAGTTTATAGTCTAGTCATGTAAACCTCTGGACCCCACCACCTTTTTCTCAGAGTGGGCTGAGGGCATAGTTTAAGTGCCAAACACTATGCAGTTGTTACTACTCCTTCTGGTACCTGCAGATGATCTGGTATATTCACTGCTGGGATAGGACAGGTACAAGAGGATGTTGTATAGCAATAGCTGCAGTCAACAGCAGCTATTGAAAGGGCTGGAGGGTGAAGAAAGATAGAAAGATGCTGGTTGAGAAAGCCTGGTGGAAGAAGAAACAGTGTACCCTAGCCAAAAGCCCAAATCCAGTTTCTGTTACTGCCATTGTAAAAATTGGTGTGTAGATAATAGCTATGTAAAATAAAACATTATGGAAGAAAAAAGTTATATTAATTTACTGTTACAAGAAAGAGAATCAAATGGCATCTGTGTAAAGTCAGAGATATGGACTGGACTCTAGATTCTGTACAGATGCGTTCCTTTGAGGAGAGTGCTTGTAAGTACTGCTATGCTTGAATTGGATTACTATCCAAGAGGACCTCAAGCATCTAATGCACTACTTCAGTTGCACCAGCTTTTAAACACAGAACAAACCACATGTAGTAATAGTATCATTGTTGAGGACGCCATAGTTTAAAGAGGTAAGAAGTGCAGATTTATAAA
Organism: Bucco capensis; assembly: GCA_013396975.1. Classification (NCBI taxonomy): domain Eukaryota; kingdom Metazoa; phylum Chordata; class Aves; order Piciformes; family Bucconidae; genus Bucco; species Bucco capensis. Next base: position 1,747,377 of record VWZO01008152.1, on the reverse strand, counting down.
GAGAGCTCTGAAAATGTGATTTCAAGCCTTATTTAGTAATCAGTTTGACTCATAAGTGGGCTCTGAATACCTTGTTTAAGAAAAATCAATGTAGCTTAAGCTTGCTTAAATTGTTTTATGTGGAAGTGAGTGTACCATGCAGTTGCAGACCTAGGAGCTGTCCTCCCATCATGTTATTTCTTTTCTTGCTAAGTAACCTCCTGCTACTGATTTGATGCTAGGATCATATTAGATTGTGAATTTGGTCTGTCTAATTAGAAGACTTAAGTAACTTACAGACTTTACCCTTTTGTTTTAATTGCATCTTTTGTAGTTTTGTTTGGAACTTCTTGATATTAAACTTGGGAAAAACCTGGGGTATATATGAATCTGAAAAAGGAAAAGGCTCTTGGTTTTGAAGCATGTAAGAAGTTGCTGTATGTATCATGCTTGTTTGCCATGAACAGGTTTTTTTGTATTTCTGGTGCCTTTTTATGCTGTTACTTCCTTTTTATGTAAAACCTCCAGTGCATTCTTGGAAAGCTGGGCTCCATACTTTAAACTCAGAAGGTAGACTAGTGTGCCAAAGAACTTTACCAGCATTAGTATTTCTCTATTGTCATAGACTGCAGTTTCTTCAGAATGTACAGGATAATTTTCTGCAGAGCGTGGGCTGTTTGAAATGAAACCTTACCTACTGAGTTACATTCCTTGAATGGAGGCTGAAATATAATTGTCTTGCTTGTTGTCTTACAGTGATGAAAAATCTGAATTGTACTCAGTCCAGCTGGGAAATAGAGAAGCTGAGCAGTGACCTGAAAGTGCATAGTCTGGAACAGGATCTAGAAAATCTCAAGCAAGAGTGCAACAGTCTCAGAAAGGAGTTGCAAACATCCAAGCAGAAGGTACCTTTATTTTTAAGGATTTTTTTATATTAATAGAGTTGTTTGTCGTATAGCATTACTTTATATCCTTTGTTCAAGCAAAACAAAGGATAAACAAAGACAAATATATTATTGAGGGAAAGATGAACATCCTAGTGAAATTAACCTTAAATATTCCTATAGACTAGTTTGCTTCTTGGAAAAAGTACACTTAATGTAGATGAGATTTTCCAGCTGTTGCCCATATAACAACAGAAAATAAAGCTTTGCAATTTCTTGGAAGTAGCTGATCAGATCGAAGTGTTCTATGCTGGCAGTTATATGGGAATGGACTTTTGGGCAAGGCATGGTTTGTTTGGAGTTTTTTGTTTTTCCTTGTTTTTCTTTTAAAGCAACAGAGTGCTTATGTTAAGAGATACCATGAACTTTGAGGAGATCTAGCACAGCAGTAGTTGCATGAAGCTTGTCAGGAAAGTGGACTTTTGTAACAAGGTTTCTAGAATCTTGCTATAACTTTTCTTTTAGTGCCTGGCCCTGCCATTTCTGGGGCAAGGGTCTGTTGTGAGGGGCTCACGGTGTAACACAGATGTGTTTATGATCTCAAAAATGAAATGAAGCTATCTTAACAGTAATAAAATGCATTAAGTTAATAAAAAAAATTGTCTATTGCATGCTTACTGCTTTACATGATAAAAGGTACAGTGGCAGTCCCTGGGACTCTGCAGTCACATTGAATTTACACAATAACTTTAAAAGATTTAAATGTGATTGTTTGAAGAGACAGACAATTTTAAGTTCCTTTATGTCATTAATGGCTGTGTAACCCTGAGTCACATAATATTTGAGTGAGCTGATATTCAGGGTATGTAAGACTTGACCTCTCCTTGGCAAATAAAGTCCTTCTCCCCTGCTGCCCTTAAAGCATATATAGTTGGGGTCTCAGCACTGAATGTGTCTCTACAGATCTGCTGCTGTCACACTCCTAGCTTACACGGACAGGCTTACGTGCTTCGATTGCCTTGTCTGTGGTGTAGTCTGTGTTTTTTCCACTAGGTGGGGATAAAGCATGTTACCTGGAAGGCGTGTGAGGTGTTAACTTCCGTTAGGGTGGTTGTTTTCACTTGTATCTGGAATTTCTCAGGTATTTTCAATAACTTCTAAATTCTGACAGCATACTGTAACTTGTGTGCAGTTCTGGTGTCTTCAGGTAGTTCTACGGAATAGAGTAATGGCTATGTATGTAATTGAAGATTGCTGATTGTATTGTGACAGTGAATGTTGCAAGAAAGAACAGACTAAAATAGCAGCTGTAAGGAATACATGACACTGTTTAAATAATGCTTATGCCAGCAGCTTTTTTTGCAAGGAAGAACTATAAGGAACATCTTTATTCTTTTAATATTTCTTCTTGGTCCTCATAACTGCTCGATATAGGAAATAAAAAGGCACAGGTTACTAGATGCGGGCTAATGCAGAGCAGCTGTGGTTTTGATGTATTTTTTAACTGTGAAATTGGATCTATAACAGTGGTGGAAAAGTCTTTGAGGAGAAGTTGTCAGGTAAAATACAGGGAAATATGATCAATGGGCAATGACAAGTCTACATTGTTCCAAATTCAGCTGATATTTTTGTTATTACTGTTTTTAATTGCTTTAGTTAGCATTTTCAGATGTTCTCTACCTTAGACAAGTATACTTTCTGGGTTCTTTTCTCTATTTTTAGATACTCTTATTTGGGTTTTGCACTGTAGTTGATGCAGTGTATGCATTATATTGACAAGTCTGTAGGTCATCATCAAACCACAGCAACAGGTCTTAAATTCACAACAGTTTTGGCTAGAGAGAACAGTAGTAAGTAGGGAACATGAAGAGAAGGGATATGAATAGGAGCTTATCATAGGTGAGGGTCTAATAGCTATGGCTAATAAAGCAAGCCCAGTGTTTGATTTGTTAAACAGTCATGTTAACTTCACTGAAGCTGCTTGTATGCACAATTTAAAGCAGACTCAAGGGATAAATTATGTTCTATCATAAAAATAACTTAGTAAATATTGACTAAAATAGTTTAAAGGTCTTTATATACTGGGACAGGGAAAGAACAAGAGAAGACTGGTTACTCTTTAATGGAAGTCAAAAGCCTTTCTCAATTTCTGCTTTTCAAAGAATCACAAAATCTGAGAGAGCCCAGCTGTTTGGTTGTTTTGTTGTTAGTTATTTAAGAAAAAGAGTATGGTGGTGGCTGAGCAGTGCTTTCATGTAAGTAGGTAGTTTAAACATTTGAAGTGGAAATTCTTAATAGAAATGTTTATGTCCACTTTGAAAGCCACTGCAGCCAACACAAATGAAGAGTACTTTACTTCTGAATTTTAATATTGGCAAACTTGTAGTTTCACTGCAGTGTTTCAAGATAGATCTGAAATCATATGTTCATTCCTCTTCTATATTCCCCCCCCCTCACTCTGTTATGCAGGATCAGGCTCAAGATAAAAATCCCTTAAATGGAGACCTTCTTCAAAAGCAAGATATCCAGAGGTATGAAAATCAAGTGGCTTTCATGTTTACTGAGGGACAGTTATTTGGACAAGTAAATATTCTTGCAGCCTGTTCAAATCTGTTATATCAAATGACATAATCTAATTTCAAGTGTAGGTATACTGATTCAGCAAGATCATTGCAATTTTTTATGTTTGTATTCCAGGATGATGATAAAACATTTACATCTTCATATTGTTGTGCAGAAAATTAAAGTATCTTGTCTTTAAAAAATAACTTTTTAATGATTAGCTGACTTGAGAAAGTGGTAGATAAATTTTCAAGTCTCATCCCAGCTATAGAGTATCCTCATTATGCATATGGGGAGGTTTCACTATTTGCATAGTGGATGGCTTCAGATCTCTTGCTTGGTGTTGGAACATGCATTCTTATTTAGCATAGTGCAGTAGTATTTCTACTAGGAGACATTTTAAAGGCTTGTTTTAAATATTGAGGAGCTATTCTAATAAAAAAAAATAGCAATTTTTCAGAAAAATGGGAACATATGAGAAAGATGTGTTCTCATTTTATATCCATTCAAAAATTTGTGCTAAATCTAATTATCTAAACTAGTCTCTTATCCTGTCTTGAGTATGTGTATTAGAAAGTGTGTGTATATATATCCTTTAATTCCTTATGCAAAAGAACAATTGATGAATGCATGAAAGCTCCCAAATGCTCTATCTAGCAGAAATGAAATACTAACTGCATCTCTTTTACCTAGTTATGCCTATTTGTGTACTTACATGACTTTCCACAAGAGGGAAGCATGGTGCTTTATAATGACAGATTGTTTAGCATAAGACCTTGTTGCTTACTTAGCTGTTGAAAAGATGGGAAAGGTAATTATTCACTGAAAGAGAACACCACAGATATTTCTTTCCATATGTTTTCTGGAGCAATTATGATAATATTCTACACACGATACACAAATCACACTTCACCTTTCACCTTGACCAGATAGCTAGCTAGCTAACACTTCCTGATATGGTTTCTGCTGGAGCTTCATAGTCGGTCTTACATGCATGAAAAAAGGTGTTAACCTCAAGGTAAAGCAGTTACCTCTTTGATCTTCCGAAGCAGATTTATTCCACCAAGTGATGTTCAGATGGCAACCATATGAATTAGCATATATACAGTATAGTGTTTACTGTAATATGACATAAATAATTAATATGTAAGCCTATCCAAAAATCTGTGGAAGAACACTTGAGAAACCTCCGATGTGAAACATTTGTTGCAGCAAGCACTCCTGCTAGTTATGGGAGATGGAGGCATTTGCAGTTAGTTAACATTTTTAGAAAGTAATTATTTCACATTTTTCAGCATTTTGCAAATCTGACTTTAAATTCTTGGTGTGCAAATCTCCTTTGCTGTAGATTTAGGTAGCTTAACATATTCAAGGTTTATATTATGTATTAGAAGGCAGTATAAGCTAAACTTGTTTGGTTTTCATTTGGAAATTCCTTGAAAACAATGCTTCACAATTTGGGATTTCTAGGTCAGTATACATAAAACCAGTTATAATATGTGTGATTTAAAGGGAATTCTAGTACCTGCATCCCTTTGCAATATGCTTTTAAAAGTGCTAAATGGACGTAACAAAATTTACCTAAGCACTTTCCTTCTGGTAGGTAGCAGATACCAAGCTGTTCTTATATTTAACACTTCTCTATATAAATTTATTTAAACATTAGACAGTTCTGTTTTGAGATAACTAAAGTTTGTTTGATGTTGAGATCAAAACACATGAATACATGGTAATTTTAAAATTAACTTGATGTGGCAACCACACTTCATCTCTTAAAAGTTCAAAGAGCCAAATGATCCTGCAATAAAAAGACTATAGGTTTAGCTGAACTGCTTTAAATATCAGTTCTGAGAATTCTGTCATGATTGCATACATTACTTACTAATAGTATTAACAGAGTTTCTGAATATGATTTTTTGTATTCCAGGGAAATATTTCTGTGTATAGAAGGAAGTTTAATTTCCTTGTTTTAGGGGAACTCTTTCAGTGTTACCTTGTAGGATAGAATAATAGCTGTTTCTCAGAGTGTGTTTGAATACATTCATGTCTGACAAATTTCATGCAGGAGTGATCCTAAATTGCTATTCAGAGAGACAGAAATCTGTGTATATGCATGCTTGAAAATACAGTCATCTCAACAATAGTTTGAGATACTAAACTGTTTTCTGATAAACATCTTTTAGGTGAATATAGTGAGGAAGAAAGAAATTCTGCGAAAAACTCTCATCCATGATTTTTTTCTTCAATGAACGTGTTTTGGTAGAACGTTTAGCATAAAAACCACATTAAATAATGGATTTCATGTTTTAAGTTGAAGTAACTGTCTCCTTATGTCTTTGCACACTAAGTTAATTATTATTAATCAACATAAATGTGGTGTTCAGTGCTTGAAATTTTATGGTGATGCTGAATTTTCTGATTTTTTTTTGTGTTCTTCATTTTATTACCAGTTAATAACCTGAAACTTCAGTGTTGGAACAGTGCTGCTGTTGCTAAATGTTTCTCCTATTATTTCTCATATTATGCTCTCTTAGCAGAGAATGAATTGTGTTGCTGTTTTATAAAGTGTCTGATAAGGAGTGTATTAACATAAATTAGATGTCTTGAATATGAAACAGTGTGTTTTATATTTTAGTTTGGTCTGTTTGTGGGTGCTCTGTTTGGATCGTGGGTATCTAGTCTGAATTCACTGTAGCAAAATGAATGGTGTCAACACCCAAATACTGATTTTGACTGAGTATTTAAAACTATGATCAGTTAACATTACTAGCATCCTAACATATGATGGTGTATGTGGTAGTTTATGAGAAGCCATTCCAAGTTAATACTTCACCTTGTTTGCAGTCTATTTAGTGTATTTTTTAAAAAGTATTCCTTGGAGATTACTCATTTTATGGTAGGATGGCTAGTTTCAAGTAATGAAATTGAAGAATATGCTTCATCTTTGTTTCCATTTGGAGAATTTGAAATTATTAGTATCAGTTTAATTTATTTTGAATTAAGGTACTTCAGTAAAATTGACTGTGTATGCCAGGCAAAAATGATTTATTAATAGTTAATGTTTGATAAGCATGGTAATAGGCATGAGGGTGCTATAGAGGTGGTAATCATTTAACTTTTAAAAAAACCTTTGTTTTGAAAGTGTGCAACAAGCCTATTGGGAGCTGAAGAAAGAAATGGCTAATTTGCGTCTAGTGACTGACGTGCAAGCTGAGGTTCTACGAAAACTGAAAACAAACTCAACAGCAACCAAGAAAGGCAAGTCAGTGTTTGCAGTAACAGACCTCACAAACACAAACCATTGATTCAAGCTGTGCCATTTTAAAAAGAAACTAGCTATCATATCTTATCAGAATCTCATCAATTGAAGTTGATAAGCTAGACTGTATTATGGTTCCAGCCTACCCATTTTCTGCTTTCGCTTCTCTCTCATACTGGTCAACTTCACACATAAAGGTGTTGCTGATGTGTTTTTTTGCTTCAGTACTGTATTCTGTTCCCCTTGTGGCTTTTTTCTCAGTCAAGTGTTGCTTATGTGCACAAGTCTGAGGTGTTAAGTTTACTCGTATTTGACCTTTTACCGCAACTACTTCATAGTATGGGAAAAAAAATCTTTCTGCAAACATAGTCTTATTTTCCCAGTATAGAATATATAAAGTATTCATTTGGCAACATTTTAAAATCAGACTTCAATAGACTTAAATGCCATTTGATGGTTGCATATTTCTTTATGTTGGCATAGAGAAAAGTTGTCTTTTCTAGCAAAATGCCATGCAAGATGACATTTTCTGAACGTCAAACACTGAGGCTACAGAACTGCCTTATTTCTGCTGCAACATTGCAAATAATTGAGAGGAAAATAATTTCCACATGAAGTATCTGTAGTTTATGTGAGCAGTTCATCAGATGGTACTGCTGTTTCATACATATGTCTCTCTCAAGCTAAATGCTTTATGAGAGAACATTCTTACTCTGGTGGGGCCAGACTTATGAGTCTGACTGGTTATCACTGTGTTTATTTCCTTTGTTTTCTGTCCACTTCAGTCATGATATTTACTGTGCTGGTGAAATGTGAACTTGCTTGCAATATATTGGTGACAGTCTCTGATGACTCTGTCCATTACAAGATCAAGACATTTTGTTTCTAAACACATTTGATTGGCTTGGTGAGGTAATGATAGGATTCACCTCCAGGTCAATCACTGCCTTTGTCTGTGGCCAGCAGTGATTAATGATCACTCTCTGGTAATTGGCTGATAAACCATCAACAAACACGTTTTGTAGATTTGATTATATTGTTAGCAGGTGAGTCTGTGCTCCCATAATTCTAATAACTTCAGAGAAACTAGGAACTGAATGAGTTTTTAATCCTTACATATGTCAAAGTTTGATATGATCATGTGTGTCTTTCTGTCCTTATTTTTAATTTGGAGTTATCTGTCTTACCACTACACAGGCACTGATTTTTCTCTTTTCCTACTTGGTGAACAATCTGATTTTCTGCAGTTGCTAATGCAGTTGTATATCCACAGCTATAAAAGGCATGATTGATTGATTGATTGGAAAAAAGTGGATTTTACTTTTGTTCCATAGGCTTTTTTTCAGTGATTTTCAAAAGTGGACAGGCTTGGCAGAAATGTAAACTGTAATTTTCTTTTTTCCTTTTATCTTCCTTGTCAGCCACACTTATGAACGCAATGCAAATATAGCTGTGCTTGTATTTATAGAAAAAGCTTGGCTTACACAAAATATGTGTAGAATACACTTAACTTCCAATTCCTATCTGTGTAGTACTAGCTGTTTTACCATATAAAAAGTAGTTTCTGTTACAAGAGGCACATAAAGTCTGCAGAGCACAGTGTATTCATTCAGTGTATTCATAACAGTATCAGTTAAGATGTAGATTCTACTTAGCTGTCATTTTTGTATGGAGGCATTTGCAACAAACATGTATGCTTGCTTTTTTTTTAAACATTTTCAGTTCATTTTCAGTGGATTCCATTTTTCTTGAACTTCTAAGAGTCTGCAGGCCTCAAATTGCTTTTTACAGAAAAGCACGAAGAGGCCAAATCTAGTGCCTTAGCATGTCTTTCAGATACGCTGCCTGTGCTACTGGAAAATGCTTTTGGCCAACATTTGTGAATTTGGTACTGCCTTTTAATTTACAGTGACAAACAGAAGTAGTATCCTTTGAGCAAGATACAGGCTCCTGTTTCTGTCCCTTAAAAACAGAAGTTTATTTAAGATTCATAGCTGTCTTAGGAAACTACCTGTGAGTTTCTTTAACTGCAGGAATCATCAATCTACTCTCATTACATATTATGTAAATTACCACTACAGAAAAATTACCTATTCTATGGTCATTGTTTGTATTTGGCCATCTGTTCAGATGTGTGTTGAAGATGGAGCTCTTTCATTTCAGGTTGATGCTGTTCTGTTTCAAAATCCTCTGCTTCCTAGTGTGGTTTAAACCCTTGGAAATTCAGAAGGCTGAACATTGCAGTCAGATGCTTTACTTTCAGAAGTCAGACAGTAGTGGAGCGCAGAGGACCTGTGACCCCTGTGCATTTCCCTCCTGCTTCGTGGGCAGGGAGAATCCAGGTTCTTGGCAGTCTGAGCACACAGACTTTTTTTTTTTTGTTGTTAAAAGAATCAGTAGAGTGGGCAGAAGCACACTCTGTGTAAGTAGTACACAGGGTCAGTGGGTCAGTTTCTCCAAGAGCATGGAAATCCTCTCTGTTTCAGCATTCATTCCAGTCTGATGAATCAAAATCAGTTGATTTTGATGAATCAGAATCAGTTTGATGAATCAAAAATATTCATCTGCTTATCTGTGTTCCAGTGAGAGCTGGGGGTCAGTTTCTTTGGTGTTGGCTATTTTAGACATTGCCATTTCATGATCTCTGGTTCATCTTGCAAAATCAGGCTGAGGTGGTTAGTAAGTTCAGCTTCTAAATTTTAAGTAGTTACTGAAGTAATAGTCTAGAAATGTGTAGCTTGCAAACACTGCATTTAGCATCCCTGCTATACTGTTGCACATTTGGACTATATGAAAAAATGTATTAGATGATGTAATTTTACAATCTTTTTTATCTTCTTCCTTCAGCTGCCTCTACTGCACCAGTACAGTGTGTTGACTTGAACATTTCAAAGCCAAATTTGACATCTGGGGTAGTCTATAAAACCCTCTCACAATATGATAAAGTACTTGGCAATGCTGTGGCTCCCTCTTTGCCAAGAGATGCAAAAAACCCATCTGAAAGGGTTACTCTACAAGCATGGACAGATGAGAAACCCATTCCAGTCGATGGCAAAATGTTTCAGGAACACCATTCTTATGGAAAGAGCTCTCTGGAAGATAATTCCTGGGTATTCCCAAGTCCTCCAAAGCCTAATGAGAATGTGTTTTGGGAAATAAGAAATAAAACAACTCTGTTAAATTGTCCAGCAGATTACCTGGATCAGTGTAATCAAAACTGTCTGCACAAGAGTTAAGCAATTTTTAGAATGAACTTGAGGCATTTTTAGAATGGGTCTGAATAGGTACCCTAATGCTTGAACTGTTAAAGGGGGAAAACAAGTTGCCTGAAATGTTCTCATTTATTTTTAATCCTAATTCTGAAACAGAGACCCTAGTCTTCCTCTGCTGTAAATCAGGAGCAAGTTAAAGCAGTGCTGCTGTAATGTAAATATACAGAAGTCTAGCATGGGGCCTAGTCTTGTACTGCAAATGGCATACATCTGCAAGAGATTAAACTGAAAAGTGAGTTCTTGGAATAAAACCGAATAACCCAGTTCTGTATTTGTTTGCTATTTGTACGTTAGCAAGAAAATACTTGCTATCCTATGTTAAAACTTATACCAGCTCTGAGCTTGTTTTTTGACAGTTGGTTGGGTTTTTTTTCATAATGAGATTAAAAAAATGAAGAATTGGATTCTCTTTCCTTTCTTCCTTTCAACTTTCTGATTCCTCTTGGTTAGAAATGCATTTTTATGCATTTTTTATGTAATTTTTAACCAAACAGGTGAGGTTGGTTTGGTTTTTTTTTTCCCCAAATCTTTATATTAGGTAGTGCAAGGAATAAAACTCACTCCTAAGCTATCCTGTTTAGATTGTGCCATTTTGGGTATTATTGTGAATTATAAAGGATCACAGGTAATGCTGCTGAACACTGTGAATCCTGGATGTTCAGCTTGTTTCTCTCAGTTCACGCTGTAGGAAACTGAAGTCTGCACAGTGATGTCTGCCACAGAGTTCAGAGTGCAGTTATCTTTATGGTGCCTCCTTTGCACAGCACCAGAACTTTGACTTTTTATTTGTATGGTGGTGAAGGCTACTAATTTTTCTTTTCTTAAAGAAACAAAGCCTTAATTTAACCAGACTAGGTGTTGTAGCACTGCTGATACACATCAGAAGTCTTTTTGTGGTATCTTTAGTATGCCACTGAGAAACAGAGTTATTTGAATTTCAACCGCTTGCTTTAGAGATTATGGGTGTCCCAGTACTATTTTTGTTTTTAAGGCCAAGAACTGTTTTTAGACAAATACAATTTATGCCTGTTTTGTGTTGGGGTTTTTTGTTTGTTTGTTTTAAACTGCTCTGTTTCATATCTGGCTTAATACAACAGGGTTAAGTGAAATGTCTTGACTGTTCAATATGCTGAAGAAAAATGCTTTGTATTTTAGATCCGTGATGCTTAGCCTTGTACTGGATGGGAGGACATGTAATACTAAATGTTATTTGCAGATGCGTGGGTGGGTGAAGTATTCAACTTCACAGGTCCAGTTCAAGATCAGTGTAATAAAAATTAATTTCACAGCTCTTTAGTAGCAAATTATCTTAAAATTGCTTGCAAATACATGAGGATGCTGTGACTGCAGCACAGCTATAGTAATGATGGGCTGTAAGTGTTATGAGGTGCTACATGATCTATGTGGTTTCAGACACTGTCTTCCCTGTGGAGTAAGTACTTCATATGATGCCCATCTTCTTCTCTTTCAGTTTGTCTATCAAGTTGAAAAAATGCCTTCCAGATACTTCCTACTGTATTAGTGAACAGCATACATAAATAATCTTTCCTATTCACCAGATAGTGGTTTTATTTTTCTATTATCTTGCTCACATATACTGGCTTGTCTGTGATTAATGGAAATGGTGTCAGATGCTGGAATTTATTCTGACCAATGAACACAGCTGACTCAGGGGAGCACAATCTCTTGGAAAGTAATAGAACAAAACCCAATATGCATAAAACAAATCCAAGTCACTAGGCTTTAGCTGAGAGATCCAAGTACCTGTGTAATAACAAAGCAGCAGAAAACATTTCTCATGTGGCTGCATAAGATACATGGTACCTAGTTCTAATGTAGCTTACTTTGGGGGTTCCCCACTTTGACATTACTGAGGGGATTTTTATTAAGTAATGTATTATCCAACAGACATCAACATGATTAATACTTTGATTTGTGCAATGAAGGAATTCTACAGTGTAAAATTTTAAATAAATTTATTTTTGTTTGACATTGGTTTCACTTACAAATATCCTTTCTATATTTGGCACAAAGTGTTTTACTCAGTTTTAATTTCTTGATTGTGTGTAAATGTCACTTCAAATAGAAACAGTTAAGTTTAAGGTTCATCCTCCTCCACTCAGGAAAAAAAATAATATCCTCTGTAGACTGCTTCTGTTTATTCTGGGATAAGTATTCTCTTGGATATTAAAACCTGAAGGACTTAGTACATTAAGCTATGCCATGTTCCTGTGCTTTGACTACATGTGTCAAAAGGTTCCTGGTCAGCCTGTCCTGCCCTGTGTGACAGGGAAACTTAAAATTAAGCTTCTCTCTGCAGTGACTGAGAACTGATCTTTGCCTTTGGCACTTGGTTTGTCTTCTGTGGTGCTTCCCACGGAGAAGGGGGCAGTGATGTTTGCTGAGAAAGACTTCAGAAGAACTGCTGATACCAGAAGAGGAGGGCAGGATGACCTTATCACTCTCTACAATTACCTGAAAGGAGGTTGCAGTGAGATGGGGGTAGGCCTCTTCTCCAGGGTTAACAGTGAGAGGATGAGAGGAAATGGCCTCAAGTTGCACCAGGGGAGATTTAGATTAAATATAAGGAGGAATTTCTTTACTGAAAGGGTTAAGTCTTGGAATAGGCTGCCCAGGGCAGTGGTGGAGTCACCATCCCTGGAGGTGTTTAAGAAACATTTAGATGCTCTACTTAAGGATGTGGTTTAGTGGTATATTAGTGACAGGTATGGTTGGAATTGATCATCTTAGAGATCTTTTCCAACCTTAGTGATTCTGTGATTCTGTGTGCTGAAGAGCTTGCTGTAGGCATCATTTCCAATCCAGTCACTCGTTGCTGTGACCAAGCTGTACCGTTTGAAAAGGAAGTCCCCAGATTTGAAGTCCTTTGGGAGCTAGCGGGCTTGTGAAGTGTTGGTCCAAAGCATTGAATCAAATTTTGACTCAAGATGGAAAAGTCATTTAAGTCAATGCCACTAGTGGCTTACAGTGCTTTTTCCATTTTCAGAAGTGAAATCTTTTCATTGCAGCAACAGCAAAATTATATGCAGAAGCAGCTGCAGTAAAGGGCTTCTGGGGTTTTGTGTGTATGTGTACCATTTGTTAAATAAACCTGTAAAATTACAGTAAGGACCAAAGTCTTCCAAGTACATTCAATGATACAAGAAAAAGAAATTAACTTGAATGCAAACTTTGAACAATTTAAAACTTCATCCAATCCACTGATTTGACAATTTTTCATTTAAGAATGCACAAATTCAGTTTAACAGAAACAGAACACAGCTTTGGGGGGAGGAGGAGGTTGTTGCTGTGCACATTTAAGTGAGCATAGGGCAAGCTTATGAATATGTATTTGGATATCTGAAGAGTTGGATTAACCTTCTAATAACTCATATGTAACTTGCTACAATTTGGTTCATTTTAACTATTTCTAAAATCAGCATTTTAAGTCTCCCCGCTAGTTTTGTGGCTTACAACTGACTCATTTTTCCTTTTATGTGAACTAGCCATACCAAAGAAAGCAAACTCCCAAATTAGCTGTGATGCAGTCTGATTTTTACAACTGGAAAAAGACAAGAGCAGTACTAGTGGAGTTACAGTAAAGACAATAACCATTCCAAGTAATTAACCCAGGTAAGTGTAATACGAACTATACTGGTGATGTAGAGTGGATTTAATGTTTGTTACAAAACCAACTTGCAGCAGACTGCAAGACTCCTGTGCTCAGAAACCTGTATTGTTAACAATCCTGTGGCTTGGTAAAGGAAGAGTGAAAAGCTCTGGTACCTAACCAACTCACCTGTATTTTCTTCTCATCTTCAGACAGACCCTGAGAAGAACTGGGTCTGTCTGAGAGTGGTAAGGTGTTTTCCTGTTGTTTGAACACAAAAAGGCATGTAGAGTTTGAAGGGTTTTTTTGTATCATTTTTTGATTTTTAGAGGAAGGCTTTTGCACCTTTCTTAGAGGGAGTGGTGTGCTACTTCTAATTATGTGAACATAGGAGAGTAGACAAAAGTATTTTTTTATTATCAGCACTAAAGGTAAATGCTAATTTTAACCAAGTTGNACCATTCCAAGTAATTAACCCAGGTAAGTGTAATACGAACTATACTGGTGATGTAGAGTGGATTTAATGTTTGTTACAAAACACTGAGATCAGTGTCTAGCAGAATTCATTTGATTGTATTTTATGATGGAAGAGACAAAGTGGTTCAAACATCAAGATAACAGTAATTAGGTTGTAAGATGATGGTGTTTGAGTATGGATGTTTGAAATAAGGGAGAAGCATGAAAGAACGAACCAGATGCTTACTGTTACTGAACTAATTTTTAACTAGCTAGAGCACTTACATTTTCACTGCATTTGATCATTTTTGGACCAGCAGAGTAAACAGAGAACGCAGGAATTAGTACAGCCATACTCCTTCTGCATGTAAGTATGAGGCAGCATGGTTTCTGGCTTACAGATTAATTGCTGGATGATGTCTTAGACTGCAGTGGTAGGTAGTTCCACTCAAAAGCTGTGCATTACAAACTTCCACTCATCTTTCCTCTCATTTTTTTTTTTTTATTTAACTCTATGAAGGCAAATCAGCGTAAGACACCTTTTTCCTCCTTTCTTTTAGATCTTGCATTTATAGGGGGCTTGTCTCAGGAATTTGAAGAGAGCTTTAATACACTCGATGTGAGTAGTCTGAAGTGAAAAATGGGTGTCTTGAGTGCTTGCCAAGTTCTCCCAAGTGCCACAAAGAGGCAAATATAGGTCTTGTTGCTGCAGAGGCTGTGACAGATGCCTTGCTGCACCGTGTGAGGGTGCTAGGTGACAAATCAGTCTTCTAGTTTCAAGATATTATTCCATCAGTGTCAATCAATATTGCCACAGAGTGGATAGTTTGAAACTGGCTGAGCATGTGGTTCCCATCAAAGGAGGTAAGTACAGCATGCAGGCTAGACAACAGCTACAGTGAAAGGCACACAACTTTGTGAAAGCTTCTAGTTGTAACAGGAAGTGTAAAAACTGGAACTGTAAACACTTGGTAGTGCCACCTGAATTTTTGAGGTCACACATAAACTATGGATAGGCCACACTTCAGACTTCAGCTGATCTACTTGAGTTAGTCCCTGTCTCTGCACTTAGGTAACCTTTTTATGCTATAAACTAACTTGAAAACACTGGAGACACACCTAAATTAATTCCATTAATTGTCTACTCTTGTGGAGAATAATAATGCCTAAGTATCCTGCAGAATTTATTTCAAAATGAAAAAACACACAAAGAGGTATCTAGGGACCATTAATTAGAGCTGCAGTCCCTGGTTTACATCAAGATGGCTAGACAATGTACTGCACATATGCACTGATGTCAGCTTCCTTCCTAAAGCTGGCTACACTCATTTAACATGTTTTGGGTTTGGGGAAGTGAAGAAGATATCCAGACCAAAGCGTTTTACTATAATGAGTTTGTCACTTCATAGTACTCATTCTTTCATTTAAACTTTAAATAAAAGATGCAAATGCAATTAAAATACAGGATACTGCACAAGACTAAGAAAGTGAAAGGTGTGAAATTAAGAATTTAGAACTGGGATGCATCACATTAAGGCTATGGGTGTATTACAGGGAAGTCAATGCCAGAGCCAAGGGCAAAGCACAGCTCTAAGTGCATGCCACAGTAGACAAAAAGAGAAGCTGCAATAACTCAGTTCTTCCTTACAACAGTGTAGGTAAACAGAAACGAACAGCTGACAGCATAGCTCAGTACATGTGATTTCAGGCTTGACAACAGAGCTTAGATAATCAGTGCAGGAGTTGATACAGTCCTTCACATACAGTATATATAGAATGATGGGGAAGTAATACCTGCAAGTTAAACGGGGCTTTGTTCCACTACAGCCATTAATTCCTTCTCAGCAGTCCTGGTCAGGGCACTGGAGTTCCCCCTCACCTGCTGAATGTATTTTCTGCTGAGCCAACAAAGGAGAAACCCATTGCTGGTGCTGTTGTCTGCGTTCACGAGCCGTGAACCTCAGGAAGACCCAGGTGTGCCCTCAGTGCAGGCACATACCACTGGCAGCATACAGCACTTGTCTCTTAAGAGAACGCTCACTCCAGCCCCAGTCCTTTTTGAAGGTGGCTTTTGACAATAACACCCAGGCTCACTTTCCAGAAGCTGAAAATACAGCAGATTTTCATAGTGGGATAACAGAACACTGTCCTTAAAAAAAAAAAAAATTCTCCATCTACCTTAGGTTTCCTTTTTTTAAATACAGGGGAAAAATAATTTTCCATTAACTGATTTGGAATAACTTTGTTTTTGAAAATGCTTTAGGAAGCATTTATTTAGGAAACATATTCTACAGAAGCTATTTATTTAAGGTGGTCAGTTTCAGAGCTGAATACCACTTGTTTGCCTAGTAATGTAGAATGCTACATATCTTTTCAGTTTTTCATTCACAAGGGTTCCCTAGTCCTCCAGACAACCTGCTAACAGCAGAAGCAGCATTATTGATTATTTCAGTAAAAGGCAGAGAATAAAGGGCAAGAACTAACCCGCAACATTAACTTAAGTACTTCACATACATGCATCTCCAAGTCTGATTTCAATTTCCTACTTGAATAGCTTTGGTTTTATGGTGAAACAGTACTAAAAGAAACAAGTCAATTTTGCATCTTCTAATGGAAAAGTAACAAATCCTACTACTTACTCAGACACTTTTTTTTCCTTTTTAATAAGGGCATTAAAGTTACCATATTAGTACATTTTCTAGGTGCAGCCTTTCCTTACCTGTAAAGAAATCTTCTTCTTCCAAAGGCTTTAAAAGATACTACAAATAATAGTAATATAAAGTTCTACAGACTCTCTCTAGTGAAGCCATTTATACCTTTGACAGTTCTACAGTTAAGCAGCTTCAAGTACACAAAAGATCCTTTGTGTGCCCCTTTTTAAACAGGGACTTGCTTACACTTAGTTTCTACAGGAAGTGACCTGCATCTTACATGCCTTTTTTAGTTGTTTACTCACTTCTACCCATAATTTTACGAGTGTAGTCATTCACTCACTCCCAAAGTGCGGGAGCTTATACAATCATCTTCATTCTGAAAGAGGAACGCAGGGGAGAATACTGCTCTTGAGTATTTTGCATTCCACATGTCTTCTCCCATTCTCAGGAAAGTTCTCCATCAGGTGACTTTTTCCTCTAGAGTCAAAATGGTCAGTCTAGGCTATGCGTGGGCACGGAGCATCCACCTCTTCTGACAGTGTAGACTTAAAGATGAGTCACAGTGTAGGCAAAAAGTACTATCAGGCTCTCATGACTCAACATTTTCATCAAAAAGATAACTCAGAATTGTCCAAGAACCTCTTCTGCACTTGCCACCCTTCTAGTAAGAGCATCAAATTGCATTTCTATACATCCTCAACTTCAGATGACAGACCAATTTTTATGTATACCAAATTTGTGATTAGTTACTACAACTTTTTTCACTCAAGTTTATTCACTCAATTTTTATGTAGCCTACCACACATTACTAGGCACAAGCTTTAAATTGCAAAAGGCCATTTGTAAATTGGTAACAAAATCACAAATCCAGACAGACCTGTGCAGCTTCCCTTGCAAACTGTGACAGCAAGTTTTATATCATTAATTGCAGAAAATTTAAAAACCGACTTTTTAAGTTCAGAGATCATTTTATTCTCCATCTCATTTTGTGTATTTCAGTTAAGTACCACACAAAGGGGTACAGATGACTTAAGTCTGGTTAAATCAAGTCAAATCAAAGTTGGATATAAAATTTGACAGTTAACTCTATGTTTTAACTACATATTTGAAGTAAGCTTCTGTTTTTTTTTCTTTATTCCAGTTGCTCTGTATTCTTCTCTTTGCTTCAAATATTCTGTTTTGCATTGTTCATAGAATAATGGATCAGAATAGCTGCAAGACAAATACATAATACTGTTTTTCATCTTGGCATATGGAAGAGATAGTGCATGAATAACACTAACAACTGATCTTCCTTTCACACCCCAAAAAAACTTGCCTGCCTTCAGGAATAAAATACCTTTTTTTATAAAGTATGTAAGTGGTTAAAGTTATCTTTGTATGCTCTAAATGCTGAGCTGGTCTGCATTCTCCCATGATAGTGTTCTCTCTTGAAGCACAGTCCTTGTGAAGCCGTGAAGAGAAAAGGCAGAAAAAGGGAAATCCATCTGGTATTTCAGTTCAGCTAAAGAATTTGTTCTTCATCATGGGAATCTGCTGGAGTAAACTGTTTGTTTTTTTTTAATGCAAGCCACTATTGGGAACCGTTTCAAGTGCAAGCCTTGAAGAGTAGAGATGTAGGTCCTTGATCATTAAATTCAATTAATTTTTCTCATCATTTTGATTTTAAGTATAATTATTCAAGCACTAAACATTTTTTAGTAGTAGTTTGTTTGCTTGTTATTGTTTTGGATTTTTTTTTAAAAAGCCAAAGGTACAGACAAATAAAACTGAGTGACTTCTTCAAGTTCTCACCGCAGTCACACCTGAGCTCTTGGCCTGGCTGCATGGATTTTTACATGAATTCCCAAATACTTGAGAATATTACCACTAATTCGAAGACATTTCATCTTAATCTCTGGTTTAACAGGGCAGAATACACATTCTACCACAAAAGCAACCAACCTCCTTCTCCCCGCCCCGAGTCTAACTCAGAAGATCCCCAGCCCTCACCCTGATGGCCAGCTTGATGGCACTGGGGATAAATTAGGAATTCCAAAAGAGATGTTGCAATCCGCTATGGCATCAAGTTGATCTCTCTAATACCTAATACACCATTACTAGTAGCATTGCTGTTCACAACAGCAGGGCAGGGCACCTTCAGGACAGAGAATTAAAAAACTAATTTGAGAAGCAAAATCAAAACAAACTTACCCTGTGTCACTAACAGGGTATGAAGGTGCTTCTAGTGCTCACCCCTATCCCCATATATGCAATTCAGCATAGTCAATACAGGCCTACATGTCATCTGGGCTGAAAATCTAGATGCATCATAGCCACAGAACAGCTCTATTAAGGAAAGAAAATCCTATCAGGTACGGCCCTGACTAGTGCCTTTTTTACATAGATGCAATTTTCACACAACACGTCAAAGTCACTAACCTTGCATAATCCTTTGGAGAAGATTCAAGATTTCTACTCATTTCTGTATTAGTAGAGGCCATGCAACAACAACAAAAACCAACAAAAAGCCATTAAGGACTTACTATCCAACCAGACAGTCTTTCAGTGCTGAGTTCTCTTTCCGACACTTCACCACCATAAGAAAACCAGTTTCTTGACAGCATTTAGTGAATGCTGGAGAAAAAAGAGAAAAAAAACCCAAACTATATTAAAGTTAGAAAAATAACGGTTAAAAAATGCTCCTATGTGCATACTATTCCAAATAAAACCCCCACCCAGATCAGATCTGATTTATTACTATTATTGTTATTATTTATGTAACCATAGCTGGCCTGGAATCTCATACTGTTTTTTAAGGTCTCTGTCGCTTGTTTAGCAACAAGATTTTAATTGGGATTCTCTCCTCATATCATGTGACATGTTCACACACATACTGCTGTTGCTAATTCCAACAGATTTCAGAGGTTATTCTTGCAGCAAAGCCATGATTCTTGTGCCTGCTTTTCATAATGACTACTCAGGACTATCACAGCAAAACAAAAGGAAGCAAGAAAAATTAGGTAAGCTAGGGTGGTTAGAGTTTTCCTCTACAGTGAAAGCTTTTGAAATTACTGAAGCATGTTTGTATCCACACGTTAAGAGGGCAGTAATGTTGACAGCAACTACTGTTTCAAAGAAATGCCACTGGCAATCACTTCCTGTGAAGGTTCCCTTGGGATGGAGATAAGAAACTGTGTGGTCATGGTTCTTTCCTGTCATTTCCAAACAGGTCTCCTGGGAGATCAAGAAGAAAGCCAGCAGTTTATCAGCTGGGAGTGCCAGCTCGTAGTCCCTGGCATTACAGTGCTCCAAGGACTGGTGTCCTTCTCTGCATTGTGTAGTGGCCTGTAGCTGTTCTTCAGTACTGAGCTTCTTCAAAGTTCAAATGACTACTAAAGAGTATTGCCCCAAAATACACATACACATTTCTGGGATCATTTCCTCTGGTATTTAAGAATAAGGGAATACAAAAAGGGAAGAGACAATAATCTGTCTCTTCCCAATCTGTTTGCTCAATGAAGTGAAATACCTGGTCAGTCTTAAAGGTCTCAAGACTTAAGTCAGTGAAATACTGAAACAGAATAGCAAACTCATGCTTTTATCTGCAAGTAAGTTCTAAGCAGTCTGAGCTTTTAACAGGTGGAGAAAGAAGGAGAGAAAATTATCCAAGACCAGTAGCCAGGTGATGAACAAAGTCAAATCTACTGTGTTCTCCTCCAGAGTTCCATCCATTTCTCCTCTCATGAGCTCTTCCTGGTAGTAATTTAATATCCAGCAAATTCAGGGCATACAGAAATTGTTATATTCTTGCACATCTTCAGCAAAACTTACAGCTAATCCAGTAACATCAAAACTTAATGATGCTGTATCACACAAAGGGTAAATCACATTATCTGTACTCAGGGTATGTACACCAACTACATTTACAGACATTGAGTATCGTATGTATATAAATGCTCAATGCATTGCTCTTCCTCTGTCCAAAAACTTGTCATTCATATATTCACACTAGAATCTTCCAGGTTTTGTACACAGCAATGAGATACATAATATTTACAGAAATAGCAATTTTTGTATCATTTCATTCTTTAAGCTTACTGAAGTCATACTGGGCATCAAAAAGGCTCCTCAAGTACCTGCAAGTTACTGTCCATGTGAAAATATAGGCACAACTGTTAAACGTACCAACTGTTGCATAGTCCTGTACCTGTCCTTGTACATTTTTAAGACATTTAGCTGAAGTTTCAGATCTCCCTACTAACTGCTGATCCCGTACAATGATGTAACTTCTATTACACCAAAACTTAAATAAACAAGAAAACAGAGATTTGTGACTATAAAAGCAGCAATCCTGTTCTTTACTCACAGCAGATACCCACTGAAATAGGCATTAAGTAATGGCAGACCTCAGAGAAACAAAATCCACAGTCTAGTGTCCTAGACACTACTAGCAAGACTCTAAGAAGAAAGTGATCCAACAGCTGCAGGCAACCCTTAAGTGAGGCTAATCTGCTTGCCTATGGCTATATTAATTAGGCTTTTGGGAAAATCAATTATGAGAAAATGTAGTTTGCTGAAACTGTTGATGACAGTTCTTAAGTGTCCTTACACTGCCAAACTTGCGTGTATCTTTGCAAAGAATCGACACCATATCTACTTTGAACATATTATTGATGAACATTTGAAACATGCTTCAACACAGCACCTAATGTTATCATTGTGGGTTAGGGGCTGGGGCAACCCCTAAGCTAGTGACAGACACTCTCAATTACTCCCCTTAGCCCCTCAATCCCGGGAGGGGAAGGGAAAAGTAAGAGAGCTGAGAGGACTGATGGATTAGAAAATAAAACTAAAAACTACTTTAATAAAATAGTAGAAATAAAATAAAATATTTACAAATATATACAGATCCAAAATCCCTCTTTTTGATAACTATGTCACCAGCAACAGGCTGTAGCTTGGGGGATGAGGGGCTGGTTGAAAGAGCTGGTTTCTGGAGCCTTTGGTCAGGATTGAAGAAATAGAGAGTCCTCCTCAAATGCTGGCCATCAAAGAAAAGGGAAAAACAAGGAACTAACCCTCTCTTTTATAATGACTATGACGCATATGGTATGGAATACCTAGTTGGTCATATTAGGGTCACCCGAACTGTCCACTCCTTGCTAGGGTGTAGCCTTTTACTCTCCATCCCTCTTCGTGGTGTAGAAGACCTAACAGTGACCTTCCTTTGCATTCCATTCCTCAGCAATAACCTAAACATTAGCTCTTATCATTGCTAGAAGCAGGCTCTAGTCTGGGAAAACATGCTGCTAGCTGAAAAAGTGCAATTAATTAGAGAAGCTTTACCTGAATAAAGTAAAATTACTGAACAGAATTGTTCTGGTTTTACTCAAACCAGGACAGTTATACACTGGTAACATCACCATATGCCACCTGAAAATGTACCAGATAAAAGTATATTAAAAATGGGCTTAAATTAACTACTTACCAGTTGGGAAAACACTGTAACCTGTGCTCAAAGACACATAACAATCGTACTTGATTTCTAAAATCTTGTTTGGTATATGATTTAGTTTTAGACCTAAAATCATCCAAATGCATGACTTTGAGGATACCTCTGGATAGCTAAAGTTTATGAAGCAGTGTAAAGGCAAATCTGATGTTTCTTCTGTTCTTTCCTGGACCATTCACATTGAGTGTCCCTACATCAGCATCTCAGAAAAATCATACCTGTTATCACACTTCTAAAAATGTCCTTTGTTTTTTCTGGGAAAAACATCAGAAGTCTTTGAAAGCTTATGGTTTGTCTAGTGAAAAGCTTGATTTTTAGTCTCTACAGGCACTTAAGTGCTGTGCTGTTTGGTGTGTTTTGGTGGTTTTTTATTAATCATTCCTTCTGGAAGCTGTGAAGTAAAAAAAAACACTCAAGACAACAGGAGGTCCCTCTCACTTAGCTCACCAGTCTTGATTGGTTAAAGGCGTGATGTCCCAGTGAACAAGACCTAAACTGCAATTGCAAGCCCTCCCCAGCTTCAGAAGGCCCCACCTGTGGTACATAGCTAGGCACTGTTAAAAAGTGATAAAACTGTTACCAGCTGTCTAGCTTTATCATTGCTGATGCTTAACAAAGGGTGGGGGAAAGGAGCAGGTTGAAGCATAACCTGCATGAGGTTAGGCATCCTCATATAAGCACACAAAACGATTATCCTTTATCATCTTACTTCTAGCACTTTAAAATCCATTTGGCAGTCACATAAGGAGTGTGGTGCAGGCTAAGTTCAGTTACAGATGTTTACCAGAAACCTTACAGGAGTCTGGAGAATGTTGTTTTATTGCTCACAACACTTTCATGGAACAAAACATCTCAATGTTGAGCAGCATGAAGAGTGTTAAAACTACTGGTTAGGAGAATAATCACACAAATAGTGCACAATAGTTCCTGATTTAATCTTAAACCAAGAATTAATCTCCATAATCTTGAAAATTACCACTCATTCCTCACTCAAGCAATATCTGCACTGTAGACCAAAGCTTCAGAGTACATAGCAGGATACCACAGAAGAAGCAGATAAACAGGATCTGATTACAAACCCATTGTAGTTTTTACACTTTAGCAGCTATGAGTGGTAATCAGAACGCTAGGGAACCTGGTCTCACACTCGAACCTCCTTCCTGATCTACTACACAGGATACAAAGAGCAAAGAGAATTGATCTTTTAGAAATCTTGTGCATCATCCAGTCTTTACAACTTTAGCAAATGGCTTTCAATTACTTTACAAGTTTGTGAGCATTGTTTTCTTTCTCCTTGCAAGCAGCAAGCTACCAAAACAGAACCTCGGGCAGCAGTGAAACTAGATGTAAATCTGGGCCAGTTTGCAAATTCCTTGCAGATTGTAACACAACAGGAAGAAATGTTTCAAACGAATAGTAGAGGTTATCCTAAATATTTACAATATTTACAGCTAAATCAAATTAGAGACTGAGCTCAACACAACAGGAGTGTTAGAAAGGGGAACAAACCTTGCCCTCCATAAAATGAACCCTGATGGGTCTTTGCCAGGACAGCTACATATGTCTGTCACCGAACGCTCTATGCACAGAAAAGGACAGACCCAGTACTGCGTCAAAGAGCTGCAGGTGCCTACTAGTTACCACGGAAACTGGCTGTGGACCCCTCTTTCACCTCCAGCAGACACAGTTCATGACATCACATGTGACATCGGTTAGCCCACAGGCTCTTCTCCATGCCATGGGCTGTGTCTAAGGGGACATACACTGAGCAAAGAACTCAGCAATAGTTCACCACCAATTGAAGGCCAGATTTCATCTTTTTTCTCTCTCTCACGCAGAAAGCTTTGCAATTCTTTTATAAGGCAAATCCATAATGAATTTTGGGCACAGTTCTGAGAATTTTAAGTCTCATTGCTTTTTGGGCATTACAGCCACATAGAGAGATTTTAACTGCTAAAGCAAGCTTGCCATTTAGTACCTCCTCTTAATCATAAAATATATGAAGTAATATATAGGTTCAAGAAATACATGCTCCTGTATGACGAAAATAAAAACCTATAGGATTTTGACTCAAAGGGGCAAACCCATCATCTGGCATAACACAGAGCCACAGCTCTGCTGCCTAATGATTTTCTTCCACACCATTAAACTAGACAAGGTTAAATTTAAGATTCTTAATCTCAGCATTCACAGTCTTACAACCACAGGACAACAAAAACAAAGGACCATATTTAAGATGCAAGGGTACTTCATGTAGCCTAAAACACCCCCCACCCCAAGCAGAGGTAGACTGGTCACTACACTGTGCTGCATTCAAAATGAAATGGCAAAATTGGCGTGTGGGACTGCATAAGTTTCAGTTGTATATATGTAAAGGAAAGATTTTATGGAAAAAAACCCTAAAAACCCAAGTATTAAGAATAAACAGGTTTTTTTTAGTTTCTGATTTTATAAAAGGGAACAAGTAGATGATATTTGCAGGGGATTTTTAGAAGTAATTTTTTTTACTTTAAATATTTTAAAATATTGAATAATTATTTCTTTCTGCAAACATGAAAGTCTTTTCGTGTGCAAAGCAAGAGAAGAACAAGAAGTGTTTGGGACTCATCTCCAGACAACCAGCTGCATGGAAATTGTGCTGATATAACAATACCAAGGGATCCTCATTATTATTTTCAGTATATGAACTGTATGTAGCATGAAGGCTATTTTTGAAAGTTCATTTTTTGCAGATTCAGATTATAACAATACTTGGCACTTTCACAGTGCCTCCTATTGCAAAGTGTTGTGCAATTTGTACAATATTAGAACTGTAGTTTTATAAGTCATAATTATGTATCTATTTTGCAGATGTTCTTGTACACAAAACAAATGAAATATTCCCCTTTATCAAGATAAATTGATCCTCTCAGGTCTGGCTCCAGTTTATTTAAAGACTTTACAATTTTACTACTTAAAAGAAAGTCCTACAGAGGTGTTATCTCACCATTTATATTTTCTCAACACTTATAGATACTGCTATCACACTCCTAAAATAAAATAAAAAAAATTAAAAAAGCTTGTATCATAATCCAGACCAGCCTTATGTTCTAGTCCTGCAGTAGGGTTTTTTTTTCCTTTACACAAAAAAGGAAATAGTTTTGTCCAATGTTTGGGTAATTCCTTGAGCTCTACCACTGGGTGGAGAAAACATGCCCAAGTAACAATGGGGACCTGGGGGGCGATGGTGGAAGGAGGAGGACATAGTTCCCTTTTAAATGTAAACAAGGACAAGATTTTTAAATCTGTTTGAAAAACACATACAAAAACATTAAAATGATACAAAATATCAGTAACATTTTATGGCAAAGTTTTATGCTTTTAATTTTGTATTAGCTTGTTACTTTGAAGGTTACTCAGTATGCACAGAACAGATTACTGGTACATTTAATGAGCCAGAGGAAGGAGTAGGATGAACATGAAAAGATTGTAAAGTAAGAGCTATTTGATATTTCCAACACAGTACAAAAGAAAGCTTCTCTCTAGATTGATCATGGTTCAGTTAACATCACTGAATATCTAATACCTCCAACTCAATTAATTCTCACCTGATTAAGATCAGTCCGATATTCAAACTAAATCATCTCTCCAGTCAAGTAGAAATCAATATTTCTGATTTTACTTTTAAATTACAATAACAAATAAAATACATCCATCTTCAGTATGCCAGGAATAGCTTTCCTATTCTAGTCTAGTATGGCATGCATAACACAGCTGAGTAAAGAATTATTCTAATTTGAGCAACAATATATATAAGACAGATTAATTTGAATAGAGGGAGATAGCATGAAGTAATTAAATGCATCTTATATAGGGCAAAGAGAAAACTGACATAGAATAACCTTGATGCTTTCAAGTGAACCTCTGTTATCAGATCAAATATCTTGTCTCCAAAAATATTCATTTGGTATAACATAAAAATAATCATACACTTTCCATTTTCCTGCCCATCACCACTCCCCAAAAAAGCTGCTCCATTTCAGCTTTTGTAGCTCCCACATACTGCTGGGGGCACTTGTCCTGAGGCGGGTGATCAATACATAGTAGCACACAACAAACACAGGACTGGGGAGAAGAGACTATTCAGGAATTTGGAAATTTTAGGAAAGGGATATTCACCATGTTAAAGATCTCTCCTCCTGCCCAGGTGTTCCAGGCACTTAACGTGTGGAAAACCAGCTCTATCTTGATGTATTCAATGCAAAACAGGACTACCGCATCTCTTGCGCTCCAGTATGAAATGCTGACAAGTCACTCTTGTGATTGAGAGGTGAATATACAGCAGGAGAGAATGAATTGTCAGGATGGCAGAGAGTACAACTCTGATCTGCAGAGAAGGAATAGTTAAAAAAAAAACCTAGAAACTGTTTCTCTAAACACATTGCCTTGGAGTAAAGAATATATGTTATCAATATCCTAGAAACATATATGAAGACTTTGCTTTAGGAAGCATTTATAGTTAGAGATAAGAAAATAATATAGTGAACCAGACAAAGGGCCCATTTGTCCTCTATACCATGTTTCTCAGAAGTGAGTAACACCTGCTTCAAAAAAAAGGTGTCAGAAAGTCTACATTATGGAAAAACATTTTCTCCAGCAAAGTTTCTTCCTAACCCTTATCAACTGTAAGCTTGGCTTATACCTTGAAGCACAAAGTTCTCACATGATTTTCAAAACCCTTACAATCACTTGCACAGTGAGTCTGAACTGACAATCCTCCAAGAGAAGAGGAGGAAAAAAGAGGAAAAAAAATCACCACAATACCAAAAAGGCATATCCTAGCCTGAATGCCTTCAACATCTATCTACCCTGGCTTGTGTAAGTCCATCTGAATTCCCAACTATTGCAGTTGTCGTAATTTGTGTCATATCATGGATGCCTTTATCATTGCAAGTTTTCAAAATGCAGCTGCAAAAATGAATAACCCTCAAGTGGTCCTCTGTCGCAGTCAGGATGGCCAAATACAGGTTCTGGTGAAGCAGCAAATTCAAGTCTCTTTATTAACTACAAGTGTCTTCTTATATACCTTTTCTCTAGTACATGTGTCTCTTTGCTACTGGTTACATATAACCATAATATGGTACCATTGGTTAGTATTTGCATATTGCCAAGTCATCTCTGCTTTGCTACACTCCTGCTCTGTGCTGCATTTTACTATCTCCAAGGTCACTTCTGACTCCATAACATCCACAGTCCTCAGTTGTATGTAGAACAGGCCAAAGTAGTAGGGCTGACAGGCACATTGAAAATGTTTGGGTCTTGGTTTTTGATGGGGATTGGCTGCCCTTTTTTTTTTCCCCCAGAACAATCCAGTTGCTGTGTAAATGCCACCTGCCTTCACTTAGAAACAACAGTCTTACCTCTTAAATGCATAGATATTGCAAGTTTCTGGGTTTGGTCAACTGCTCAAATCTAGCTAGAGCATTTCTTTTCTGGAATTAAGGCTTAGAGGGGGGTTTCAAATGAATATAGGAAATCACTGGCTTACTTAAACTTTGTTTCAAAAGTTATAAAAAATTACTGTTTTCTTAAAAAAAAACCAGAATATGACAGCAATTCTGAAAACAGATACAAGGTATGTAGGAATTCACCAGCATCACTGAATTCAAACCAGAAGTCATTGCTCAGCTCCTGATCTACTTTTTATTACAAAAATATTAACAGGATTACTGCTGTTTTCAAACTCAACAATAATTAAAGACCTAATTTATGGAGGGGGGGGGGAAATATGATTTCAAGAAACTACCATCACAGAATGACAAATACATCCAAGAAAGCCATGAACAATGAAGACACAGTACCATTGCTACACAACGCAGAGCCTCCCACTGGGGGAACCTCTCTCACCTGACTCACTGTATGTGCTCTGCAGTCTAAAATCTGCTCCCAGAAATCCCAAGCAACATCAGAGAGGTATTTCTGTCTGTCCCAGATAACCCACTCTTGTCCACAGCAAATCATTGGACCATTTCTTCCTCATTTCATAACGAGCACTGAAACTGAAAAGCAGTGAGTTTAAGAAACAGAAACACTGGTTTTTCAAAACCAAAAACAGATTGAGGAACACAGGCAAGCACAGTAATTCAAGCCAATCAATCAGTACAACTAACAAATAATTTAAAAATACTTAAAAGTGTTAACAAAAATATGCTAGATTGAAGTAATTAGAGTTAAAAAAACAAAGTTCTGAACAAGTATCTGCATGCAGTCTCGCAGTACTTTCAGCAGCAATTAGTTCTGTCATTTGGACAAGGCCAGCTCTCCTTGTTCTACATGTCTGTGTCAGTCCTGCACACGAGATCAGACCAAAATGACTTTTGAGGGATAAGGGGTGGCAAGACTAAAGATAGTTTTCAGTTTGATAAGAATTCTGAATGCACACATGAAACTTCACTGGGAAAAGTGTCCTAAGCAATCAGAGCCAGAAAAAGATGCTTTTTTAATAAGATGTATCTTAAAATGTCAAGATAGTACTTTCCTGACTATTGCTGAATGCTGATGAAATACTGTGTTTGACATAATTTTACATCATTATGTCATAATATGCATTTAGTCACTACAATTTCAAGAGAACTTGGACTTCAACAGCAAATGGAGCTTTGGCACAGACGCCGAAAATATCTACTTGCTAGCTTTAGTGTAGTGGCCACAAGCTTGATTTGGTCTCTCTCCCATCCTAGATTTCCAGATTTATGAGCATTTTTTGTATGTGTGTGTGTGTAATTTTGCCCCAAACACACAGAAATCCCATACACTGTCACAAATATGAAATTTCCGCAACACAACTCCTTAAGATCTAAGAGAGAAGTTCTCCTGCCTCTGACTGACCAAGACATGCAGAGCACAGCAGTATAAACATGGTTGTGTCCTCAGAATATGGAAGAAATAGCAAGGGCATAACTACTATGTATAAGGCTTTACAGTGACTGTCAGGCAAGGCTCAAAAATGACAATCTGGGCTGGGCTATTCAAGCAGATCTGTCAAGAAAAGCAGACCTCCTTTTCTTCCCACTGAAATTACAAAAAAAACCCACAAACACACACCCAAAAAATCCCAACAGCAAAGTCAACACATTGCTGTGAAACAGTTTACTTGGGTAAATCACAATTTGTCTTCTAAAGTTACTTGCTTTAAAAATGTTCTTGTCAAGTACAAGCATTGCCTTCTATATAAGGTTTCAGGTAAAGCATGCCCAACAAGCACAGCAACCTAGTTAAACTGCACTGGTTTTAAACAACTGCTTCCTTTAAGACTGACTTGATCTCATTTTCCTCCCACCCTGCAGTAAGTATCCCTGACATCAAGCATTACCACACCAGGCACTGGAAGAGGCAGAACTGGAACAAATGCAAGTTCCCCCATGGCTACTGTCTGTCACTGCCTGCTTCTATATAAACAAGTGCATCCAACTTGAGCTGCACAGAGTAGCCTCACTGCTGCTTATCCTTCCACCTCCTTCGGCAGCTGCTGAGCCACCCAGGGACAGCTGAGAAGTTAGCACAACAGATAAAGAAACAACATCCCACTCCCTCTGTCCCATAGTGACCGACTCCTTAGCTGAACTCCAAAGTTAAAAAAAATATATATATATATATTTGTAATAGAGAGCAATTCCCGACTGGCAGAAATGGCAGCAATGTCTTTCTACCACACGAGGGAGATAAAGCAGTCATTTATGTAACTCTTGAAGAGGCAATTACACAGCTATTCCACCATGACAGCAGCTCTCATTTACAGCATGCTGTTTGGGGGATATTTTAGCCCCTCTCAGTTCAATTTACTGTATTTACAAAAGTATGATTTTAACTCAAAGTTCCAATACTAAATTTGGGGTTTGGTTTTATGGTTGTTGTTCTGAATGAAACAAAATATCCTCTAAGCAAAAATGACACTGATTTCAGGGTTCCAGCTGGATAGCAGAGGTGGGACGGGGCTTACAGAATAGGGCCCAAATTTCAGGCCTTCTGGGTACTCCAACAAGAATATTTAAGATTAACACACGCTCTTTTAAAAGAGGAAGTGACTTTCCCTTAGAGGTCACAATTTATCCTATATTCCTTCCCAATCATTATTCCAACATGTCTAATATGGGCTACCATGTATTTACCTTGATTTGCAGCATACATTTAGTGTCTCTCTTTTTTCAAAAATCACTTGCCTTCAGCATATGCCACTGTGGAGGTATGGGAATAATTCCTGCTGAATGAAGTACTATTCAGTGTTTGTAAGGATGACAGAGCCAGAAGCATCTGTATTCTAAACTGCATACTGAAAAATAACTTGACCCTTTGCAATGGTGGCCACAGTGTAATAAACTATGTATAATTATTTTTTCACAAGAAAGTGTGTCTTTGACTATGTAGGCAGTCAGAATTTCAGACTTTTGCTATTCATGTCATGATTTTTAAGAGACAAGTTTTAACCATGTGTAACGAAAGCAAGCTACCAAAGCTTAGCAAGATCTGGAAATTTGGTAGTAACCATATAACATTTATCTTCCCTCTTCCATGAACTGTGTTAAATAAATGACTGTGATAATCAGGTACCTAAAAAGGACTCAATACCAGGCAGCAAATAATCCAGCCACCATACTCTTCCTGTATCTTAGAAACTGTTGCACAAAAGCTTTTTCAAATGACGAAGCACTACAACTCAGTATTTTGTTCTAGTCCTGAAAAACTCACCATGAGCCATGATCACTGCACACTGTGCTGCAGGAACAGGGCAACCACGACGCTTCCCTTGATCAGGAACTCCCCCATGCAACACACCCTTCCTGAGTAAGTAATACATGTTGTTGTCTTCAAGCTTTTCAGAGACATTAACTGAACAGATAAGGCCAAGGCTATTCAGAACAATCTAAGACCAGCACCTTACTTACAGAGCAGTTCCCTTCTGGACTAAGAGTGTATGAAGATAGCAATTAGCACAGGTGCCTCTACTCATTGAGGGAAACTGATCATGGAAGGGAGGAAAAAAAATCCTAAACCAACCAATTCGTTCTCCTGTTTAACCTACCATGTCTTTTGGTCCAATGCACAGCTTCCAGAAATCATTGAGTGGCCAGGCAGATTGTGCACGGACATCAAGCATCAGAGAGCAGGAGAAGGCAAAACTGAATAACATTGAACTCTGCTGATAAAAGTCACTGGTTTTGACAAGAAAGCACCAGGCTGAAGCCATAATGTCTTGCCCAAGCATACAGTAGGTACACAATCAAGCAGATGCTTCTGTGATGGCTCTCAGAATCAACCAGTACCATGCCAAAACACTGTATGTGTAAAAGGGGTTGTAATAACAGAGTTGGTTCTATAGAGAAATTAACAGATGAGGATATTTCTCCACAGCAAACTTTACAATTTTTAAAACAGTAAAATGGAAATACTTATGGAAAGACAATTTACAAACAAGTCTTTCACAAATCCACAAAAGAAAATGCACCAGAAATCTATGCAAACTATGAAAGTCTTTCAAGAAAGGACTGTTCCTCAGTATAAAGCTTAACGGGCAAATGGTATCAAAATCTCTATAACACCATAGACTTTACTGGCAGAAATCCAGACTTGATTTGGTATAATGAATACTCAGGGACAGTGCTCTAACTTCTGACAGTTGACTACACTGTGTTCCTCAAGCTGTGTGCACACATAGTCAAGTTTTGCAGGAGGTACATGTTCAACTGCATTTTTTCTGTGTGTTCCAAGTATCTTGTTTCTGATGCAAAAAGATTTGAAAGTAATACAGTCTCAATACTGTTATGAAAGAAACAGCAAAAATAATAACATAAACATGGTTTCCATATTTAGAAAAACAACTGCACTATAAAGGATTTATTTAGCAATTCTTCGAACAAATACTAAAAATCGTTGGCAAAGGGGACATTAAAAGTTTAGCTGAGGAGAAATATATATGTGGGTTTACTTTAGAAGCCATTTTTATCACACTTCTTCCCATGGCATGAGGATACTTCCTACAACATATCATATCCTACCCAAACAAGAGCTACTCAGTTTTTGTCAGTTGCTTTCTGACGAAGACAAAGTTCCTTTCTAACAAGTTCACTCATAGGATCCATAAACAGGGCTCAAGCTGCTCTAAGGCAAGATGTGACAGAAGACTCCTGCATAATAGCCAGTGGCTCCTGAGGACACTAAGAGTTCAAAGCAGCATTCAGTGGCTAGAACACATGCAGAAACTGATTGAGGGTCTTAATGCTGCCATTACTGTGGCCTGCTCAGTAGCACCATTACTTTATCCTGTAACCTTTTGACTTCCATGTCTACTTCAGACTGAGAACTCTTTGGGGTGTATCCCAAATTCTACATAAGGATCTCTCCTGGATGGGACCCTTTAATGCTATGACTGCATGACTGTAAGTACCTTTTTCACTAGCACACTGAAATTACAAGAATAAAATCTGACTAAAAATCCTCCATTTTCTGGGTTCTGAACTAAATGAGCTTTACTCACTGAATGCAGATGTACCCACTACCACAGATTTGACAGTATGTAAGTTTTTCCAAAGACTTCTCTCACCTTTATTCTGAAAGAAAAAAAAACACAACAAAATAAAACAAAACACCCAAAAGCTAGCATATGCTGTATTAATGTAAAACCCCTAGAGGGCAACTAAGCTTCAATTTCAACCTGCATAAATATTCAGCTCTTTAACTAGTTTACAGATTATGTAAACTATTTCCTTCAACCTTAGGGTTTTTTCCCCTCTTTTAAAAGAAATGAATCCTTTTCATTCTCAAATCACATTACTGCTGCCTATTTAGTGTAAGTTAATCACCACTGCCCAACCAGAGACTGAGTTCTCAACCCAACAAAGCTCAAATGCGTCCAAAGGAGAACAATAAAGAAAACACATGCAAAGGCTTCATTTGAACAAAGATGGAAAACAAGCATATGAAAGTCTGAAATCACTTTCCTTGCATTAAAGACCTTTAGCAATATGTGTTGTTTATTATTCAGCTTAGTATTAATTTATTGCATGACATCTGTTTTCTTGCACAGCAGGCTGGTTGCAACTCTCAGATTTATGAATTTAAGTTTATACTGTTGGGATTATTTGCCTGTTTTCCCCTACATACAATGATTTTATCCTTATATATCATAAGTATTTGGGAACAAGAACAAATGATGAAACCATGAAATAAGATGACAAATTAGTTATGGAAAGTACTTTCACTTATTCTTCAGACTTCAGCTAGAGTACAGGCCTGCTGCTAGTGGTGAAAGGAAAAAGAAAGGGGGGGGGGGAGTAATTTGGGCCATAAAAGTAAAAAAAACCCTTTATTCAATTCCAAGTGTTCTCTCTAAATTTTAAAATTGGTAACTCCAAGAAAGTAGCAGGAATCAGCTCCCTTTCCCCTGCTTTCCACCAAATCTTGGTGGGAGCTGAAAGGCACTTACTATCCTGCCAGTCCACAGCTGCACAGAACCTGCAGGCACACTGATATTTAACATCAGTGGAGGTAATAACAATTCAACTGGACTCCCAAGCAATGTGGAAGCAACCTGAGATAGGGAGGAAAACAACTCAAAAGCATCCTTAGCAAATGCTGACAAAGCCCAAAGGTTTCTGCATGGCTTTTGCATAAAATACCCTAGCAAAAATTCATAGCGTAGCCATCCTTGTTTTATGTATACCAATGCAATGCCACATATGCATTGATCATGATAGTTCTCCTTCATATATCCTCATTTACATGTGTGAAGAGAGACAAAAAATGACTACTAGTGGAATTCACTTAACATAATTTTAGCTACCTAAAACCTGTATGTCTCACCTAAAGCTGATTCTGGAAGTACCTCGCTGTCCTTGTTGCCTTGACATAAAACAGAAACAGAGATAGCGTATGTGTCGTATGTCCAGAACACAGTTAGGTCCCACCCAAGAGATTTAAAGAGGATGACTGGTTTAGACCAGACATAACTTTCAGATGACTAGAAGTGTGATGATATGTGTCCCATCCTACATGACTTAACAAAAAAATCATAAAGGATTTCAAGAAGCCAACATTAAGTCTTCAAGGCTAGTGCTGTACTTGCAAGGGTCTCCTCTCTGAACACTGCAGAACAGTATGAAGTAACTGCTGCCTCACTTGGAGCTTTGAAAGGCTCCAAGAGGGACAAGAGGATGGCTAGACAGGTTTATTCAGGTTTATCCCCTCTGATTGCTTGAAATATCACAAGCTTTAAGTGATCATTCTGACTTTTTGTCACAAGTTCAGCCAAGGCTAGGCACTTGAGCACTGGATAACTGTTAGTACAAAACACGGACAATTAAAAAGTCATTGTGCAATCAGTTAGTGTTTGGACACACAAAACACTCAATGTTCCACAGCACATAGCACAATCTAAACTTTAGTATACCAACTGTGCAATCAAACTTAAGATATTGACTATATTAGTTTAGAAACTAGAGAATTCCACTTGTTTCACATAAAGCAATCACAGTCACTGTCACAATTTACCCTTTATGTATAACATGTATCTAGGTGGACCCAAAATATGGTAATGCTAATGCTGAATAGCCTTTAATACTTTTAACACACTTACAGAGGTGGGGTTTTTTCTCCTGCCTATTAGAGTGGCTGAATTAGCTTTCAGGCAAGTAAGTTCATTGCAATTCAAACACAAGGGCGATGGAAGTAAGTAACATCAGATCTAGAACAAACAGCAATGCACAGAGAGACCACTGCTTATGCCTCAGAGCGAAAATACTTCTGTGAACTACAAGCCCTGAGTAAGACCAAAAGAATTAGGGTGCTCTAACAGACTTGCCTGTGAAATGTCATGTTAGTTTCCTAAGCTCAACTAGTTATCCGTTAGAAAAGAACTTCATTCTGTAGTCATGCCAATCCAGCAGTTATACACAGGAGACAGTAATATAGTTTTGCAATTAAAAATCCAACAGGGAATCTTACCTTTCATTAACAATAGCAGTAATAAGACACTAATTAAACTCTGGTACATAAACGCATATTTGAAATGTAAATAGTTATCTAGAATGGAATGGATCTAGCATATGTAACACACACACAAAAATCACATTTCATATTTTCCTGAATTGATATTTAAACAGCAGAAGCAGAAGGTAAAAAGATGAGACAGAACTACTCATCTGAATTACTAGTCTGTTGGAAGAATACAGATAAAGCAGAAGTCACCAACTCGATTGAGTATCTTCCTTCTATAGAAATGCAAAAATTGTTTTTTGGGATTGTAATTTACTAAATATTCTCTGCCCAACAATGAATGTTTCTCAAAAGTTTATGCACAGTCATTAACTAGTATTTACAGAATCTGATGGCAGAGTGAAAAGGACAGATTACCCAAACAGTATACCATTTTAAAACTACTGAAGTTTCATAGCTACTCAACAGATGAAGCATTATCTAAGTCAACTTATCGACAATAGCCTTGCTGAAGCAAAAGGACTCTTTTCCACACCATTCTCACTCCCAAAAAAAGACTTAAAACTTTCTCAAGCTTACATGAGAAAAAATAAACAGTACTTTCTAGCACTGGCCTTATGAATTATTTTGACTGGGCTGTCAGATTCACTGTAGAAAATTATGACCCCAAAGGTAGGAAAAAAAGTAATGTGCAACAAAGTGTAGTATTTGAAGTTGCAGAATGTGGTCACTTTTGTTCACTAGATACAATTTTCTTTGACCTGAAAGCACTCATTCTCCCTGCAAATACAAACTTCATTTTTACATCAAGACATTAAGGGGTTTTGTGGAGGGTTTTTTGTTTGCTTTGGTTTGGGGTCCACTACCTTTCCTAAGTCATCACACCTTTGCAGTGCTTTTTTGCCAACTTCATGAGCATCCCATTATAGCAAAGTGTATAGGGTGTATAGGATATTTCTGTCACCATGGAACAAAGCATCTGTATCAAGCCTGGTATACAAGTGTAATGATGAATTTACACACAGAGTCTATGATTTAGTTTACATTAAAGCAGGGGAAAAAGAAGAATGACTAGATACTTCCTTGAGAGATTCTGGATCATAGACGAGAAAAAAGAATGCTATAAAGTGCAAGACATTACACATGATAAGATTCATACAAGGAAATCCTGAACTTGACTATTAAGAGGTGAAAAAAGGCATTTCAGACTTTAAGAAACCTTTCTTAAAATTCATTTTAGGAAAAAGAATAAGAAGGCAAATTCCTTAAAATCCAAAATTTCCCATAACTATTTCAACTCCTTCCCAATACAGTGGATGTCAAGAGAAGAATCTATTCACTCCATCCAAGGGAAATTTTCATGCACTGCTCTTCTTCTATATTCTTAATGTAAGTTACCTTCCTATTCATTATCCCATCAAAATTATTACCTTCCATCCCTTACATGATTCAAGTCCTTAACTAGTATCCCCCTCAAATCCACAGTGCAGCAGTTAAATTAGTTTTATGATCAAGAAGCAAGAAATTTAAAGCCTCATCTGTACCTCCAAAGCTCTGTCCAGCTCTAGTATTCCTTGTCCATCCCTTTTCATATCCTCTGACCGGTTCTGCAGCTCTTGATTCCTTATGCAAAACACCTCTCACCTTCTGTCATATGCTTACACTTCATGTAAAAGTATCTATCCTGCCATGTTAAAGTATCTATACTGATTTTAGGCATCACATGTTCCAGGTGCTCTTTTCTGCAAGGTTTCCTTTCTTATTATTTTTTAAGATAATAAACTGTTAAAAATAAAATTCAGAGGGTAACAATGGAGCACAGCTTTTTATGACCTTTTATTACTGTAGCCTTTACTCCCATAGGCATCAGACCTGTAAGCAGAATACTCTTCAGAGCACACACTCCTCTTTTTCTTTTCTCTTTTTCTATGTAGCACCACAGAGGCAACTATTATAAAAAAATAAATAGCGAACCCCCTAAATTTAGAGGTGGGAAAGAGGGGGATTATTTTTTGTTGCCATTGTTAAAAGGCCCTGAACAATAATGTACGAGAACATGATTTTACTCAGCAACACAGAACATTTTCTACTTCAAGAAAAAGTTGAACATTGTCAGTGTTGTTACCACAGGATCCATTTACTTCTACATCAAAGAATAAGTGCTGGATGGACAACTCATTCAATTTAAGCTAAGCAATCTTTGTTCTATGTGGAACAAGAAGTTTAAGATATTTTCATCCCAAAACAGGATGAAAATTTGAGATTTCAACACACTCTAATGTTTCCAGAACACCAAAAAGCATGAGGAACATCAAAAAGCATGGAGATTGCTCTATCTTGTTGAAAATGTGTTTGTCAAACTGTATTTCAAGTTTGACTTGCACTCCTCTAATGCCTGATAAACTCTGTGATTTCTGCCCTTTGTTTTAATTGGCTCTGCTGACTGATACCCCACACAAAGAACAACAGGTATAGCTCCCCAGTCTACAGGAAATAATGAAGATCAAAACTACCACTTTCATAATACACTGCCTCATAAAATCAAAGCATATCAGGTGAAACCAAA
The DNA here is from genome assembly GCA_013396975.1 of Bucco capensis. Taxonomy (NCBI): domain Eukaryota; kingdom Metazoa; phylum Chordata; class Aves; order Piciformes; family Bucconidae; genus Bucco; species Bucco capensis. The sequence goes on along the minus strand of VWZO01008152.1, from coordinate 1,709,675 downwards.
CTACTATTCTGATTCCTATTTAGCTCAGTTGAAAATAACATTTCAATTTTTGTGATTCAGATGAGCAATTCTGTTTGGCAAATACACTTGCCAACTTCATGTGTTTGTTAATGAATGGTGAACAGAAGCTTCCCCTGATTACCTTACCCTGAATATCATACATTTTTACAAAGTCAATACATGGCTTGTATGCTGTCTGAAAGCTCAATATTTATTGTATTTCTGAATATACAGTAGCTACTTTTTGATCAAACTAAGTCCTTTTTCCTCTGCTGAACCTAATGGTATCTCCACAACACATTCTGACTTCAACAGTTGAAAAATAACCTATTTTCTGTGTGAAAGTAACCCCGGGGTAATATTCATAATTCATATACAATATAAATATTTATACACATGGAACAGGAATATAGCATGACCTCCTAAAAGTATTGGATTTATTTACACAAAGTGCTAACTGTGTTGCTGTTGAATGTAGCATCTAAGAGGGGTTTATAACCCAAAACTGCAAAGTAACTACTTAATACATCACTAAGGATACTCAGTTAAAATAAGTTACATGTACTGCCATTAACAATGCATCGCTATGTGCAACTATGCCACAGTAATAAAATACTGTAATATTCTCACACATAAGCTACAGTATCTGTAGGTTATCACCACCATCAATGAATGGATACAAAGTACCCTACAGAATGCCAAGTATGCCCTCACTTGCTGGCAGTACAAATGACTGACACAGAAGAATCAAGACATGTCAACTGGGCAAGAAAACAATGAGAATCTTCAAATACTGTCATACCAAGAAAAAAATACGAACCTGGTTATCAGTAAGAGTCTGCAACACTAACCATCCTAGCCTCTCCCTTTTTTTGGGAGAAGAACTTAACCATGACTCCCCATCCACTGGCAGCTGCCCTATAGACACTCACCTCACAGAAAGTCAGCAAAAGTTGTTCTCCTAAGACTGATCTAAATATCACAAAATACATCACATCAAGATTTACAGGCAAGTTTAAAATTCTCTATTTTCACAGCTTGTGCCAAACCAACCTTATCAAGACCCTTAGACACAGAACCAGCTATTCAACCTAGCAGTATATAACCTACCAGTGGAGAATTGGAAATACAAGCATATAAATGGCAATCCTAGCCTCGACGAGCTAAACATCCGACACAACAGATCATGTTTCTCAGAAGTCAGTAATGCTAGTGTCCTTTCTTGAAAGAAACGAGTGTGAAGAAAGGATGTCAAAGAAGTGACTTTTACACTTTTCTCATCACTGGGCAAGGAATTTCCAGGGACAGAAGTCATATGAAGAAGCAAGCAACAATCCAGATTTGATGAGGAGTTTGTCAGGCAGTGGTGAAATGACTAAAGGGTAGAAACAAGTGATGGTCTTGGACTTTTATTTGAAGACTAACACTCCCAATAATCCAAGAAATGGTAGAAAAGGACAAAGGCAATGTTTTTTCTCCTTTCTTATATACAGTTAAAGTAATTCCATTCTGCAGATGTTAAAACACTATCAATCCAGTCTGAAATAAGATTTCTCCTAAATCTCGATCACCAACTCAAGACAACAATATAGTAATTTCATCTCATCAAAAAAGCTTCAAAACAAGCAGTCCAACTGTTCTTCAGCCATTAGGTTGGTCAATGCTATTGTCATGGATATTACTATCATGTACTACAATAATCCATAAACATGCAGCTACTTAAAATAGCATTTGTTAACATGTAATCACTCTATGCTATGTTAATATATTTACTCTGTACAAGGAAAACAATTTGAAATTCAGGATCTTAACTGGAAACCAGTAAAATCTGTAACCTGAGAAAATTAAATTGAAAGACTGGACAAAACACAGGTAACCTCCTGAGGTTGTCATCTATGAGCTCTGAACTATCAATATCAATTTAATATCTATACATAAAAAAATCTACCAGGTAAGAGAATCAAAATTAAGATAGTGCTTGCAGGATATGGCAACCTGGCTGAAATTGATATTCATTAGAGTACTCTTTGCATGAATAGGAGCATTTGGACTCTGTGGTCTTTATCAGAGCCCCAGCTGGTAATGGTTGAAGGTTAATGCCTTACCCTATTCTGTTCAATTTTCTGTCCTAATTAGTCCTCTAAATCTATAGCTGTAAGCACCAAGTGTCTGTGCTCAAAAGAAACTAATTAATGCTAGCAAATTAGATCAAGTCCAAAGATCCAACAGCCAAACTCTTAAATGCTCCTTGTTAATAGGAAGTGTAGCTGTCAATAACTGCTGTTGGTGGCTATAATGAGGCCTCTTTCTTTCATTGAAAGTGATTTCATTTCTCTTTGTCCCTGTAAAAGCTGTTCCATTCCCTAATAAAAAAAATAAAAAAACCCACACACAACTAAGTTGCAGTGGTAAAGCTTACAGTCTGACCCACTTCTTGTCATCAGCTGGGTTGAAATGACACGAAGAGGAGGAGAAAAAAAATACATAAATCAACAGGGCAAGTTCCCTCCCCAAGTATTCTCTTTGAATTCCTAACATTAGTTAGAATACTTAAATTTCCATCACCAAGCAACACAACATGCGCTCATATTTCTTTTCCATAAAATCCCCTAAATTAGCTTAAGGTAGTTAAATGCTTTAAGTATCATTAAAAAAAAAGAGAGAGAGAGAGAGAGAGAGACACACACACACACAATGAGATCTAGGTTCTCATTTCTTCAAATTGTAATTTACATATAGCTGTTCTCTCTGCCCAGTTTGTTGGAGCAAAGCTCAATATACCATAATCCCTCTAGAGATTGTATTAATTCACATAGTTAAATGTGATGAGAGTAAATGTTCATTGAAAATATACAAAGCTGGATCATTTTTTCAAAACAAGCAGTCCAACTGTTAAACAAGAACAAGAACATCACACAAAATTTCAGTATCTTACTCAAGAAATATTAGCCAGGGAAAAGCATGTAGTAATTTATTACCAGTGCTAAACATAGCTGTACACAATCAAAACATTTAAATAACTGACAACTGCACAATATATACAACAGTAATCTCAGTAGCTTTGCATAGGGTCGTGGGTTCACACACAACACAACTGTAATGTACTTTAATATTCAGATAATAAATACAGCAACAAAGGATAACATTTTTCTCCCCTTCTCCTCCTGCAGTTTTGTCACTAGATTGAAACTACATTCTCAAATTACACTGTCTTCCTCTCACAAAAACAAAGTCACAGGTAATAAGGTAGCATTCTTTTTTCATCCTCAGAGAAGGATACTCCAGTAATAAAATCTATGATCCCTCCCACATAATCTCTCAAGCTTTCCATCAAACTCTGAACAATATGCACATAAGCACATGTAAGCAATTTCTGGTCACAGCAGCTCAGTTAAAAAAAAAAAATTTACCAGGAGCTGTCAGGTTAACTCACTGATTTTTTTCCAGTTACTTGATCTTTTTGATCAGTTAGAAGACCACTATATTTCCACATACTCCTAAAACATGTGAATTTAAGAAAAAAGTAACAACTCTATTTTCACAATAATGCAAAGCAGATGAGCAAAGTTCAGCTATAAATGGTGATTTTAGTTTTCATTTGCTTCAAAAAAAGTAAGACTCATCAAAAGTTTTAAATGTGAGCTCTCATGTAATTTCCTGCTATCAGTCTTAGCACCTTCTAGTGTCAACCTCAGAACCATGACTGCAGGTACCAACAGGTTAATCCTCCCCCAGCATTCAGCAAGGGTTTGCATCAATTAACAGGACACGGCCTGGAACACAAAGTAAAGCAAGCAACAGCAAGCTGAAATTTGCTAAATATTTCACACATTCCATTATTTGCATTTCTGATAAGAAAGTATATATAACAAGACGTTTTTGAAGAAGAAGGAATATCTAAAGGTGTACTTGGGCATTTAAATGTGCAGCATCACACGTAGTTCAATCAGAAATTTCTTTCGATTTATGGGCCTTGATGTGTCAGGTGTAAGGGTCATGGTCTAGAGCAGGTGGCCCCTACGGGGACAGAGATAATGTCAGTGAAAGAACTGTTGAGTAACAGCACATTATCAAAACTCTGGTTGACACTGGTCATGCTCAACTGTACAGAAGCCTGCAGTAGTGTTGCATCCCATCATTTTCACTAAGTATCAACATGAGCCCTGAGGAGGAGAGGGCTAATGGGGAAACTGGAGAATGGGAGGAGGGTGGCTGCTTGGAAATGTCCTTTTCCAGCCACACTTTCCAAGCCATTTTTTAAAGCCTTCCCAAGTATCAAGAGTTATTTCAGCAGTATTAATTCAATTGCCTTAATTACAGAGTTCATACAGACAACAAAACCAACACAACTGTTTTCTCCAGGGAAGGTCCTCAACTCAGCACAGGTGGAAACATCTCCCCTTTGTCTCCCTCTCATACAAAAGAAAAGGCAGAACAACCTGTCATCTTGGCCAAATGAGTATCTCCCACAACAAGCTTCAATTAATATAATGGCCACATTCTTACTGCAGTGTCACAGGCAGGATCAGGTCTTCAATTATCCCAACTTTTTCCCTTATTTAATCTTCTTCCTAATGGCAGAATCAGGCTGATTTGAACTACCTATCTCTGTATTCACCCTGCAAAGTGTGTAGCTCAGTTTCCTGCTTGAACCCTTGAGCCTTACAAATGAGTCATAATCATAGAATCATAGAATAATTACAGAAGACATATACAAATCACTCCTGGTGGCCTTGAAAGGCCCAAATCTAGATCACGTATCAGTAGTAGACAACAAAATGTAGAAGAAAATAAACCTAGACTGAGATTTTGAAAGGTGGGCAGAATTGCTTTACACTACAACAAATACACAAAATATATAAAACAAATATAATACCGAATTATGATCTCATGACTGACTCAGGTATCTAGTAATTTCTCTTGGGGATCTCGACTTAAAATAACTTCTTCAGAATCCAAATCAACAATCTGTCAAAGTCAGTTAGCTGTTCCTGGTTTTATTTTCCAAGTCAATTAATTAATCCAAAATCAAGCTGAATTGAGTGTACAATCCTTATGGTTTGTGTATTTCTGTCCTCAACAGTTCTTCTCTACCTAAATACATGAAGTTAAGTTTCAGAACTGGTAACTTAGGGAACAGCAAAATAAGTGTTCTTAAGAAACTGAACTGTAGGTATGACAATTTTCACTGAAAAAGTATTTGAAAATCTTAAACACAATTTATTCTGCAACTCAGGTGTACTAAATTCTTGAGAAACACAGCACACACAAGAACTACAGTGCAACAACCTGAAAAAAGTTCAAAGTAAATTTAAATAACCTAAGTAAAATGAAATATGCCAGGACACAATAATTATTTTTTTAAATTATCCGCTGGACACATTTTCATGGTTATTTCACCCCTAAGATACTCTGGTATGCTAACAAGCAAGCACATCAATTGGCCACCCATTTAAGCGTGCTAGGGTAGCAGGATCACCTCTTGAGTTAACAAAACCTTTATTTCTTATTTTTTAACCCTTGGGGTTTCTTTTCCCTGGATAGCTCTTGAACACAGCTGGACAGGCTGTCACTACTTGCATTATTAGCTCTGATAAGCACACAGCTCTAGGTGGTATAGCTGCAGGCTAAGGTAACGGACTGTGTACAGATGGACCCCCGTGCTCATGCAGAGCACTACTGAATGTATAGGGGCTCCCCATAGGGACACATATGAACCTAGCATGATCAAGGAAATTGTAAAGGCCCATACTTGTACAATAGCTTTATTTCCTGTATTACCAGTGCATTTACCACAATTTCCGAAAGACAAAATGCAATAAGGGTGTATTAATAGGGACTGTTCCACCAAAAGTAACATAAAGCAGAAAATCTCTATACTGAGAGCAAGCTAAATGAGTAGCTAAGCCACTTAGTGTAAACAGCACAATTTTATGCACATGCGTAGACTATGCAGCACACAAATGGAATCACAGGAGTTTCGATTACTTAATTACACATCTTGTGCTCCTAGCTTATAATTTTTTATTTATTCTAACATCTATCCCTCTGTACTAACAAGACAAAGTTATTCCAGGAATAATTTCACAATGGATTTAAGAGATGATAAATTCTCCTGTTCAGAAAACTGCTTAAGCTTCATTTCCCATGGTTTGGTCTCTCCTTCCCACCCCCTCATCCAGATTAAAAGGTGTACAACAGAACGGCCGAACTTATGCAACCACCAGGTTTCTTCATAGAGATATTAATGTGGGGTTTGCTTCTCTATTTGATCATTAAATTTGCATCAGAAATACATCGTTTCCATCTCTAACTTCCACACAGTTTCATCAAAGCTGGCTTACAGGTGACAGAGGAATAGGTGGGAGGGACAGATGCAACCACAAACCTCATTTTAATAAAGATACACAACCGAACTCTACTCAGGAGAAAGAATTAAAAATTTATTTTTGCCTAACATCACAGAAAGAAAAGAAAGATAGCATTTTGCTTTAAAACTTATGGAGGCAAAACCACGGAAAACCTGCAAGGCAACGGTCCACAACTCACAGCTCAAGAATCTGGAATAGTAGCTGCCGGCACAGAAAACTAGGATGCTGAAACCCAAGTCCTCATCTTCAGCAGAGAAAGTTCAGAGGACAAAACACACACACACACATCATTTGGTCTATGCCTGAAAAAATTTATACAAATACCATGCTCTCAAATTATTTTTAACTGACATCTTCCTTCAGTGAATCATGCTACTGTAATTTCTTTTCCTCTTCATTCCCCCCCCACCGAACATAGTGTTCCGAGTCAACTGTGATTCAACTATCACTCAAATAAAAAAAAGGTGTATTATGTCTTTCAGGCAGGACTGGAAGTTAACCTGTGTAAGGGATGCCACTTTCCTTTGGCAGACATTCCCAACTCTTTTCCCACTTACTCATCTCAAAGTTAGCATAACACTTCCCTTTTATGTCTCTTGGAGAACTCCTAAAAGCAGCTGCTTGAAGACACAGGCTGACTTTTAATAGACTTGAGTCTAACACTAGTGATAAATTGTCTAGTAGCCTCCTCTAAAGATTCCTAGGTAACAGTGAAAGACAAAAAGACCACATACCATTGGGGAAACAACTGTTCCTCCTGCCATGGTAAAAATGGCTGAAATAGCACATACAGAACAATATGCCAACAAAGTAAAATGCACTCCGTAAATGCTGTTGGAAGACGCACAGAAGACACTGCTGAAGATCTGAAGAAACAAGTATTAGAACAAGTTACACAGTGTGGGAGGTTTGCTATACAGCTGGATGAAAGTACAGATGTTTCTAACTTCTCTCAGCTTATGGATTTGCATGAAATGCACAAAGAACTTACTATTTTTGTGAGCCACTAAAGGAGACATGTCAAGGAACAGATATATTCTTAATAGGAAATGGCTTCTTTATTAAAAACAATGTTTTATGGAAAAAACCACACAAATGTAACCACTGATGAAGTGGCTGCTGTGGAATCAAAAAGGAATTCCAGGGTAAGGTTTCAGAGATAGTGCTGCACATGGAACTACTTCACTGTATCACTCACAGGTGAGCTATTGCAGCAGAGCAGCTGGAGCCAGGAGGGCACAAAGTGCTGCAGGACGACATCAACGTGGTTAAAAACAAGCCTTCCAATAACAGCATCTTTACCAGACTTTGTAAAGAGGGGAGGAAGGAACATGAAAATCTCTTGCACCACAGAGAGGTGAAGTGCTGAAGAGAGCTGTCAAACTTACACATTTTTCTTCTACAAAAAGACAAGTGTTCCAAATTTGCTGACCTTTCTGGTGATGACAGGAGGCTGTGACTAGTTTGCTACCCAGAAGCTACTTCCAATAAATAAACACACTTAATGTGTCCCCTCAAGGTGATGTTTTAGCAATGAATGAGAAAGAAACTGCTTTTCCAAAGAACTTGTGCTATGGAAAAAGCATTTTGGAAATGGAACAGTGTGGATATGTTCCCCTCATTTTTAGAGCAAAAAGGGGTTTGTACCATTGATAAATAACATTAAAATTATTTAAGTACAATTTATTTCATCTTAAGCTCATCCTTTTTTTTTGTTTTATAATTTGTATCATATACTAGTACAGTGTCACATGTATATAATTTATAAATAAATACAAATATATTAGGATTGCACACTCAGAAATTTTTCTGCTGATCGAATGTATGATCAAAATTAGTTTAGAGAGCACAGATCTGGATGACAACAGGCAAGGGCCTACTGAAAACATGCCACTTGTATAGAGTAATTCTGTGGCCTAACTTTTTTTTCTTACATCCCTCTTACAGCAGCATTCTTGGCTACCCTATTCGTAAGCTCCTCTATCTTTCTGGTACTTCAGGAAGTTCTATATTTTCTCCAGGACAGATAAACAATTGAGTGTCAGAGAAGTAGTGATACCCAACTTTAAAAAGTTATTGTCCAGTACTTTTCAAAAGAAAATGAAAACAGCAAAAATGCATGTATCATCCTATTTCAATGTCTGTCTAGTAACACATGTATGTTTATGTTCATGTATCAAAATATTGGGGCAGAGAAAGGATGCACATAGTTGGGAATATTTAAATAAATTTATCATAATGAGGGAGGTCCCAACTGAAGGCTTACATGAGGCAAGTCTGTTTATATAAGTATCAAATATTATGTACAGGAATATAGTAACTCTTGTGCTCCTCTGTCATCATATATTCTAGACTGAGATGTGGAAAGTTTTTTATTAATCATACCAAATCCCACAGTGCTGAAGAATAAGTCATTTTGGAAATCAGTCCACATCACCAAGTAGTCAAAGCCAAGACAGCAGATTTATATGCTTTACTACTGGTTTCACAATGAACAGCAACATGGTTTAACTCCAGGCAGCAACAGAGCACCACACAGCCACTCCCTCTCTCCCTTCCCCATCGCTCTCCATCCCAGTAGGATGGGGAGGAGAATCAAAATCAAGTAAACTCATGGGTTGAAATAAGAACTGTTTAATAACTGAAATAAAAAATATGTTATTATTATTGTTGGTGGTGTAATGAAAAGGAAGATAACAAAAGGAGAGAGAAATAAAACCCAAGAAAAGATGAGTAATCACAGAATCGTTACGGTTGGAAAAGACCTAGAAATCATCAAGTCCAAAGTAATGTACAATGCAATTGCTCACCACCCACTAACCAATGCTCAGCCAGTTCCCAAACAGTGATTCACCCTTCCCAGCCAACTCCTCCCAGTTTATATATTGGGCATGACACCATATGGTATGGAATATTAATTTGGTCAGTTTGGGATAGCTGACCCAGCTGTGTCCCCTCCCATTGTCTTGTGCCACGCCAGTCTTAGCATAAACACAGCTCAGCAACAAAACACACCACTGCGTTATCAACATTACTCTCATTCTAAATCCAAAATATAGCACTATAACAGCTACTAGGGAGAAAATTAACTCTATCCCAGGTGAAATCAGGACAGTAAGACTCAGATCATAATGATTCTTTCAATACCTGACTTCAAAAAGAAGGATTATATTTAGGGCACAAAAGTGAATACACCTGATCTCCCAACAGATAGTTGATTCTTACCTTGCACTTTATCTGAACACAGCTCCTTGGCTCGGTCCCTCATTATCTGTGGAATCAAAACATCTTTTTCTACATGTCTCAGCTTAGAATTTTCTGCAAGAGTAAAAAAAAATTTAAAAATACAAAACAATAAATAGGGGGAAAAAGATTTTTTTTTTTCTATATATCAGAGAAAGTCAACCTACAGAAATAGCACAGCATTGTTTATCTAAGATACACTAATATAGTAAAACTATCACAAAGTATAAAGTATCATGGAAGGATCACAAAGATCAAAAGGCAGGAAAGTCCAAGATTTAAAATTGCTCAGATACAAATATGACTATTTCCATTCTGCTCAATGCGCACAGTGAACAAAAAATAACAGAGAAAATTCTGGCAGTGCATTCTAATTTCTGTCTTACTAAGAGAAGGTCTTCATAGAGACTGCACAAGGGATGAGAATTACTTTTATTTCAGGATACTAGCATTTTTCTGTGTACTTTATTATCTCTACAAACTGGCTTTTTTTACTCTACTGTCATTAAGCTGAGAAATACAGCACACATTAGAGCACAACCTGAAATCTGTACTGCTACGTGGAGCCATAAAAGGGTCTTGTAACAGTGGTTTGAATAGGCAAAGATAATTTATGACTCCTCAAAAAAAAAAAATACATTCAACTCAAAATTTCATATCCTTTATTCTGCCTACCTCATCCACTTTGTATTTAATAAAAGTTATGAATCTTACATTAATTACTGCAAAACCATTTGTGCATATGCATCATAAAAGTCTGTATCATTGAATATATTATCAACTACTTAAAACCTCTATTAGAAAATGTTGTTACACGTGAAAAATTAACTTAGAGAGAGATCCATTAAAGTCATGGGAAGAAAAAAACATAAGTTTCTAAAAATCTACTTTTTTCCCTGCAATTGTAATATGTATCAATGTAATTAACACTTCCAGTATCCAATCCCGTAGCCTGTGAGGGGGATGCTGTGCCCTTAACTGCCAAGAGGTTCATGGAGCCAAAGCGACAAATACTTTCAGCCTGCTGCTTTGTAACCTTGGTCCCACAAAAAACATTCAGGATCCAGTTAAAGGTAATGGATTCTATCAGTCAATAACATTCACTGTGAACTGACCAATGATAGACCAGGGCCAAACACCTTTACGCATACGTGAAATGCTTCTGAGTTTAGTAGTTTCATTTGTGCATGGGTGTTTGCATACAAACTAAAGCCTTCAGAACTCTGCTCTCTACGAAGGTTTTAAAGTACAGAAGGACAATATGAAGTGACATAAGTATTATAATCCAAGTGAAACAACACATATGATGTTCTGAAAGCCTGACATGACAGCAAAAAAGGTTGATCAGTGCAGCTTCTTTATGCAGCAACCATTTCTTCTTCTTTAGAGGTATATGAACACATTGTATTTATTAAATACTTTGTATTTTAAAAGTTACAGATTTTGAGATCTTTCCTCTGACATCATTTTGAATTAGGATAGAGTACAGGGATGACAACACCAGGGAAAATTTCCAAAGCTTTAACTTCTCACTATTCTATCATCACCTCAAAGTCAATTTTCACCTTTTTCACTGGCTGAATTTGTTATCTTACATTTTGCTTTGGGGCTCGTGTTCTTGCAATATGGAGGTACTGACAAGCCTGTTTGCTAAAAACGAACAATGGCAGTATTACAGCACATCTAGCCTGTAATATCTAGAAAGAAAAGGAAAAGCAGGCCTGATAAAGCACATTTGTTTGTTAATTACATGCACATCGCAAATGCTCACACACCTAGTGAGTAATAAGTAAAACCAAGCCTGAAGTTGCTTCTGAAGATTTTTGACATAAGGTTTTTTTTTTTCAGTCTTGATCACACAGCAAAGCCAGTTCAGGGTCTGAAAACTAACTATAGACCAGGGCTTGATATTTACTACTGAAAATAATGCAGGTTCATTAACATCTAGCCTGAACTATCATTCAAATTTAGGGTGTGAGTGTCTATAAGGAGAACACCCCATCCCACCTCAAATTCCTTCTAGCTAGATGAGCGGTCCAGCAAAATGCACAAAACACAAAGTCACTAACAACTAGGGCGTTGGACCGGCCAAAGACTAAAATAGCACTAATAGGACTAATTGTATCAAGGGAAGGCTGTGGATGTTATTTATCTGGATTTTAGTAAAGCGTTTGATACAGTTTCCCACAGCATTCTCCTAGAGAAATTAACTGCTCTTGGCTTGGATGGGCATACGCTCCACTGGGTTAAAAACTGGATAGATGGCCGAGTCCAAAGTGTTGTGGTCAACGGAGTGGAATCCAGTTGGCAGCCGGTCACGAGTGGGNAAGGGCTTAGAGAATAAGCCTTATGAGGAAAGACTGAGGGATCTGGGCCTGTTCAGTCTGGAAAAGAGGAGACTGAGGGGAGACCTCATTGCTCTCTATAACTACCTGAGGGGAGGTTGTAGGGAGGCGGGAATTGGTCTGTTCTCCCTGGTACAGAGTGATAGGACAAGGGGAAATGGATTGAAACTGCGCCAGGGGAGGTTCAGGTTAGATATTAGGAGGAATTTCTTTACTGAAAGGGTTGTCAGCCATTGGAACAGGCTGCCCAGGGAGGGGGTTGAGTCACCATCCCTGGAGGTGTTTAAGAGACAGCTGGATGTTGTGTTGGGGAGCATCATTTAGTGGGGTGATAGGGCTAGGAAAAAGGCTGGACTCGATGATCTTCAAGGTCTCTTCCAGCTGTAACTGTTCTATGATTCTATGATTATAGAGATTCTGAATGCTTCAGCTGGTAACTGATTTAAAATCCTCAAAACAACTTTCTGTCATTTAAAGGCATCAGGCAGCAATATTTCAGCAACCAAATATGTATTTTGTTGTTTGTTTTCTTCTGGGACAGCAAAAACATGGAAACTGCAAAGATACAATTGGATTCCTATACACAGGGTTCCACAATTCTTAAGCAAAGCCCAAACTTTTGAACACCTCTTGTCTGAAAGTGGTCCCAAGCGTACAATCACAGTTTCTTCTATGCCCTTTCTAACAGTGGATGCTGTCCATGAAACCACTGCTTACTTTCACCTGGACTAAGAAAAGAGAAAAGTCCTGCAAAAATTACAAACTATCTGAAGTATATAAACCAAACAGACCACATAAAGTAGAGCTAAGCATTGAACTCAAGAACTGTGCAATAATTTGCATCAGAAACAAGAGATAAGAACAGGCAAAACCTTTGCTCTACATAGAAAGACAAAGTACGCAGCATCTGGATGAAGAAAGTAAGCAGGAAAATCTAGTAACCAATGAAACACCCCAATTACTACAAGAGGACATGGTAACCACCTAAGATTTCCCACCATGCTCAGTAATGCTAATTGATGGCTACAGCTCTACATATTCCTCTCTACTAATTTTCAGAATTGTGTGATAAGGTTCATGTTCTCAATACAGATCAGACACCAGGAACATCAAAAAGGTCATTCTCATTTAACTCCCTTCTTGACAATAGAAACTTCTACTCTTAATCACAAAAATTATCTAAAAGAAGTTTAATTAAATATTGAAACTGTTCTTTATTTATATAATTTTGCCCTTCAAATTCAACTGTGCTTTATCTCCCATCTTCTGAAGCTATAACTTAATTCGTTTCAGTATATCCTTCTAGCTCTTTCTGCGTGTGCCACTTTGAAACAAGTCACATCCATTTTGCAAGTCCAATTGTCTCCTTCCACTGCTATACCGCTGCTGTATTTAACAACCTAGATCTCCAAATTACAGTGAGAAATAGATTAAGTAGCTTATGAAAATTATTAAATCAGTCTTCAATGCCTATTTCTAAGACCCCCACAAATGTGCAGGATAGGAACCCAAACGTGTACTATGTATCTAAGATACTGTCAACTATTCTACTTTTCTCTTTACACATTTCTGAATCCTTGACTAGAGATCCAGTCATCACAGCTATAACTAAATGCACATTAAAAAGAAAAAGTGCTTTCTAATAACCTTTGAACAGCACCCTACAAAGTTTTGGAAGTGCTACAAATAAAACTTCAATGCTGGTCTGCAGCACATTCATTCTGAAGAAGGTTAAAATAAAACAGTGCAATACAAAAATTTGACAACAGATTTATCTACCAATTCACTTACTGGATACAATCATCTAATGACACAGTGACAGTTCTTTCACAGACTGTGGCTCTCAAAAATCTCCTCCCATACAAATCACAACACAATTCACAGGTTCTACATTCTGAGCTTCAGAAGACTTTCTGATATTCACTCCCTACTGCCTGGCAAAGCCATGAAAATATTTGTGTCTTTTGTGACCATAAACCAAAGCATCAGTCACAGTAACCTTACTAAACTGTGATTCTCCCTCTTTTTCCTCATATGTGAGCCAAGAAGCAGTTAACAATGATGAAATTAAAAACTACCGCATCAGAGTATCTGATTTAACACCTTACTGATACAAACAGGGCAGCTCACACCTCTTGCAGCTCTTGTTCCAGTTTCTCTACAACTACATTTAAACATCTTCACTTTTAGCTGATGTCCTGAGGTATTCAACATAGCCATTACAGCCAGGGACTGATGATGGGTTTGAAGTAAACAAAAGATACTGAATAACAAGGTAGCAGATTTAGAGAGGTGTCAGTAAGCAATGCCATTGCTCGGCAGATGAATCTCAGTATTGGTGTCACATAGCATGTACCCAAAGTACATCTTCAATAGTCCTACCACAAGTAATATACAACTAAAACATAAAATTAGAAGGGACATACAATACCATTAAGAATACAAATAGGGGAGCAGAACACTGATGAACTCCAGTGTTTGAAGCCATTCTTTTTGCTATACACTGAACATTCAATAGTTAGTGTAATTACTAGACAACTAGATTTTTTTCCAAAAAATGGAAGCAAAATTATGCTGCAGTTGAACAACCACCTGAAATGCAGCAGTAAATTTTATAGCCTTTTCTTAATAAGGCATCAATGTTTAGATGATACAATCAACAAAACCAGAACCTGATTACTCTACAAATGCCTTGTTTGCAGGGCCTGCAAAGCCAGGCCCAGGTCAGGTTTACATCAGGTATTTCATACTTGGCCTTGCCTAGCATCCTTTGGGTTTGAGAAAGAGGCCAGAGGGCATGTTGACTGAGGTGCACAGTCACAACAGCTGCACTTCACCATCAACTACAGGTGTCTCAACACCCTGCATTAGCTGAAGCATACCAGCACCTTGCTGGGTCCATTCTGCCGAGGTACGGGCCTTTTAACACCAGGACACCCAGCCAAAAGCATATGCCTCAGAACAGGGTAGAAGAGACAATATTACATGGGGGTAAGCACAAGAGCTTAAATTCACTTCTGGGGACACGGAGGTGTAACTGCTGGGACAAGATCTCGACAACACAAAGCCGAAGCCCACCTAACCCTGGTATTTTGCCTTTACGTTTGTTATATAGCCAGAAGGGTTACAGCAGGCCGGCCGGCAGCAAGGCCCCGCTAGCACCTCCACACGAGCAGCGCCCCCCGCCTTGCCGTTGGAGGTCACGGCCGCGGCTGAAGGGAGTGCTGGAGGACGCGGTAGGGAAAGTGCTACCCGGAGCGCGCCGAGGCAGCCCCAGCCCGCCGAGGGTCGCGGAGGGCGGACCGAGTCCCTTCGGGTGGCCCTTTCCAACCCGCGCCGGTGATGCAGCCCAGCCGGCTCTCCTCGCCGGTATGCGTCCGTGAAGGGGCGGTGGGAAGGAACGGGGCTTTCCCACAGCAAGCCCCGGGGAGGGAGCGAAGAGGAGACAGGGAGGGAGCGAAGAGGAGACGGGGCGCTCCGCCGCCGCCGCCCCCCTCCCCCTCGCTACATGTGCAAACCGCCGCGTGCCGCCCACCAGAGCGTGCGGCTGCCGCCCCTACCTGCGGCGCCAGGGGGAGGCTCCATCTGCGACTCTAAACCACATCACCAGCTGCGCACACTGCGCAGCCAACCCCCGAACACGCGCCTGCTCCAGCCCCTGCCGCGCAGGCGCAGCACAACCAGGCCCCACCCTCTCTTCCGCGCTCCCGGCAGAGATCCGGGGGCGGGCACTTAGAAAATGAAGGGCGTGGAAAGCAGGAGGGGCGGGCAAGGTGTGTGGGTCTGCCGCGCCGGGGGAGGGGCGGAAGGAGAGAGGCCTGGGCGCGTGCGCAGTGTGGCGGGAGGCAGGTGGGAAGTGGTGAGGCAGTGGTGCAGAGCGGGAGTTTATTGCTCTCAGGGCACTGAGCAGCGCGCTTGCGGTGCCGGGGCGAGGCTGAGGGAATGTGAGTAGGCCTAGTCTCTGGGAGTACCTGAGAGGTCCCTGCAGGTCTGGGTACGGAGAACACCAGCTTCTCCGGGAGCCACTGGCAAGCTTCAGTGTGGGTGCAACCCCTGACAGGACTGCAGGCAGAGGTGTTGCAGCCTCTGGTCCAGCACCCTTGGGGTGTCTGAGGCTTCTACAAAAAGAGCTAGAATTGGAAGGTGAGAATTAAAATGGCAGCCCTGTAAAAAAGCTTCCTAGGGTATGGGCAAGACACTTCCCCTCCTCACTCTGTATGTCTCCAGGACCATGTTCCTATAACAGGTGCTCAGGTTATGGAGGAATCAGGAAATCTTGTGTTACACCAGAACCTCAGGCAAAACTTTACCCCACAAACTTTTGCTGACATGATGGTCAGCCTAGCAAAGTCTAGCTGTTGGGTTACTCCATACCTCACTTACTTACAGCTTACATTTTTTAACCTGTTTGTGTAGTTCAGTGTCAAGGGTTTCAAGTATCTCTTACCTGAGACTTTTCATAATTTTTTTTTTCCAAGCATTGTGTGCATGGGAAAAGGACCTTCCCTTGTAAGATATTGCATCATAAATGCTAGAAATCAGAAGATCAAACATGCTTTTAATAAGCAGGAATGAATATAGGCCACTAGCAGCCTAGTTATCAAAAAGATGCATGTTTTAAGGCAAAATTTGAAGAACAGGGGGCACTGCTCATGTGGAGGTTGCTCAGGAAAAACTTGTATACAAATTAGGAGGTCTGTGGAAAGGAATACAAAATGCTTTTTTGGATGGTGTTACAAAAGGTTTCAGTAACTCTAGTGGTATCTTTTGTTTACAGGTGTGTAGTATATTTAACAGACTACTCTTTAGTTACTACTAGCATGAGGCAAGGCTGACCACTTCCAGAAACAAAACATGGAATAAAAAAACCTATTAAAAATTGCCATACATTTAAAAACCTGAGAACATGATTTTCCAGAAGTTAGGAGAAATTAAAACCAAGGAAATAGCTAAAATTCACAAGTTTTCAACCCAGAATTTTCAAAAAGCCTACCATGTTTTCCTATCTTCAGTATTTTAGACTGACAGATGGTTTGGAAAATTAGTCATTTTGTGCAGTAGCTGCCTACACAAGGATGCAAAAATTCTTCTAAATACAGCATTTCCTCTGTTACCCTGAATTGTTCCTTCCTATTTGGTGGAAAGGTACACTTTAAGCATTACATTCTCAGGGAAGTGTGAAGTCCAGGAGCCTTCCCCAAATACCATACAGACCTTGTATACCTCTGGAAGATAACAATAAGCAGTCTGGGTGGGGAGGAGGAATTTTTATATAATTAGTGTGTTATTTATTCTTTCAGTGGATTTTCATTAAGGGTACGAATTTCAAGTCCTCATTTTTTCCCCCAGATTTATATTGTTTCCCCTCATATGAAAATTAAATCCCTTTATTTGAAAATGGATTGTTTCAACTGGAGGCCACATCAAAAGCCAAGTTCTTCATGCTGATACATTCACAGAAATTAGTAGAGCGTGATGTAGGCAAAAATCTTCCACACAAATGCTTTTGGTCTTACTGATCCAGAGCATTTCTGTTATAGAGCATTAAGTGTCTTTATGCCTCTTTTTTTTTAAATCCTCAAGTTTGGTCTCATTCCTTAGAGTATAATGTAGATATTACGACTGTTTTCTGTAACCTTAAACTATACCACTTCAGTTAAGGGTAGTACACCGAGTTGAGAGTTGAACGGGGCTGTGAAAATGCAACATAACGATTTATTTGTATTTGTTTTCTTAGGGGGGGTTTGGACGATACCACTTCTGCAATGAACGTAAGAGAATGTTAAAAATTAAAAAAAAAAAAAAAAAGAAGATACCAGCCAACCTGTGAAGAGTTAGTATATATGCATTGAGAAAATACAAGAAAACATATAATGTAAAAAGGAGCTTTCAGCATGAGAACAAAACAGGAGAATGCACACTTAAAACAGTAAGTTGAATAAAAAAAGAAAAAAGAAATAATTGAAGTTAGTAATTGTTGCTTTTCTTAAACTCTTGTCTACTGGTGTTTATATATGGCTTGCGGAATCAGAAATGTGAAGATTTAAGGTTAGGATCTTTAACATACTTGTCAGCTCTGTGTATTGGTGGGTTGTTTTGGTCATTTTCAGGGACAGGATAGTAGGCTAGACAGAATTTTGAGATAGTATTTCTGTTCTTTGATGAAGACAAAAATAGAAATAGCCAAGAATTTTTTAACAATAAGGTGTCCCCAGAGTCTCCTCTTCTCCAGACTAAAGCACCCCAGTTCCTTTAGCTTCTCCTCATAAGACTTGTGCTCCAGATTTCTTGCTAGCCTCATTGCCCTTCTCTGGACATGCTCAAATGCCTCCATGTCCTTCTTGTACTGAGGGGCCCAAAACTGAACATAGTATTCTAGGTGCAGCCTCACCAGCGCTGAGTACAGGGGGAGAAATAAATATCTTGGGAAAATAAAAACAAATAAAGATAAAAATGATTAGAACAGCTTTGTTCTGGGTATTTGAAGGGCAGAAATAGTCTCTGAGTGAGGGCATATGCAGACGTGGGTCTGATAATAGTCCTATGCTATTTCAGGCTATTACAAAGTAAAGAAAATTAAAAAGTATCAGTGAAAGTATTATCTTGACAGATTAGTAAATGAGACTGACATTGTGCAGAGTGGGAATGTTGTAAAGACAGTAAGACAGACACTGTCCAAAAAGGGCTTTAAATTAATATAAATAGCTTCTAACTGACTTGGGAGTCAGTGCAATGAACCCAGGAGGTGATACAGTGCCTGACTTAGTGACACAAGAAAATTAGTTTCGTACAGCAGTTTGAACAAATATTAACAGAACAATTTTCATAACCAGAAGAGATAACCATGTGAGAGATTTGAATTGTTAAGAACTGTATCAAGAATTTTAGTAGCATTGGTAAAAAAAACTAACCACTTTGTAAGTACATGTTCTGCGTGCTTTTATATGCAATCTTGTTAATAAGATCATTGACCTATATACAGAAAATAGATTTACTTCCTTCATTAAATGTGGAAGTGCTTATTATGTGATGTTTTCATTAAAAAAAGAAATTAGTACAAAGTGAGTCTTCCTTAAATAGGAGGTCTGACTTGCATCTTATCCCAGGAGTTGTAGAGAATGTCATTTGCATTCAATCAAATCTTTTCTAATATGAATCTTGCACAAGTTCTGCAGCCCTGTAAAGTTAGGTTGAAATGTGTGGAGCTTTTGCTGTGTGGCACTTCAGTACAAGTTAGTACTGTACACTTTGTTTAACTGACATTCTTATCCAGGAAACTTGCTTAATTGGGACATCTCCTGGGGTGCTGTTATAAGATCAGGAGCATCTAATACACATAACTATTACTTAACAGGGCCTTAATAGGACTGTGTTTACCAGTAACTGATCCTGGTTAATCAGTGCTGCTTATGTCATCTATTTCAGTCTCTTGAAACTTACCTATAAAATGAAAGCATCCCCTGAAATTGGTTCTCTGAGGGTAAAATACTGGTTGCTTTAGTGAAAATAGACTGGTAATGCTGGTTACAATTTCTGCACTGATTATTACAGTGGGGAAGATTATTCTAGGTTCCCTTATGGTCTTGAAGGATGCTTTAGATGTTTTTCTTATGAAATTAAATATATGTATAGTCATAACTAGCATTAGATTGTAGTCATTTCTGTGTTTTTAAGATTCATGTTGTCATTTGATAAGTTAATCACCCGTTTTCAAAAGTGTGAACATATTTTCACACTTCAACCAAGACAGTGTTAACAATGAAACTATAGATAGCAATAGAGATTAATTATCTACCCCACAAGTCTCCGCACCTTGTTCTTAGCAGATAAACATTGGAGTTTAAAATAACCAAATCACACCTGTGTGTGGACAGATAGCCAAACAATAGCCTTGGTCAAGTGAGTTCAAAGTAATATTTTCAAATGGCACCCCTCCAACATGTTTCTTGTTTTTATCTGATTTCATGAAACACAACTTATAGTAAAAGGCTGTGATTCTTTGCTAAGATTAGCCAAATTGCCAACAGTTAGGGCTGGGTCAACCACCAACCAAGGGACAGATATTCTCTATTATCCCACTTCTCCCCCAATCCAGGGAGGAAAAGGGGAGTTTAACAGAGAGAGAGAGAGAGAGACTTGCAAATTGGATACACATACACAAAACCAATGCCAGAACCAAACCCCTCTTGATGGTAACTACCTCAGCACTGATGCTGTAGCAGGAGGACTTCGGCAACAGCTGGGACTCGGACTCAGGCCTCAGAGGCTGAATCCTGAACTCAGGAACTCTTGAACTGAGATGGAAGACCAAGTAGGTAGTCTTGTAGGAACAGTGCTGGACTGCTGATCTTCACAAGGCTCAGGGCGCTCAGTCTTCCAGGACTGAGGGCAGAACAGAGAGAATCGTGAGGACCAGAGCTGGGCTACTGAGCTTCATAGGGCTCAGGTGTTCAACCTTCTGGTAAAACAGAGAGCCAGAACTCTCCTTATATATACAAACTAGTTGTTAATTAGCTGCTAATTAGCTAAATTAAGCACCTGTTTGCTTGGTAGTAGGCCTCCTGCAAGAGACCCCCTAGGCCCATGGTCAATATCAAAGCCTCAAGGCCTAAATATGACATATATGGCATGGAATACCTTATTTCGACTCAAACATATGAATGCGGGGGAGCTTTAAACGAGAATTAGCATTTAGAATCAAAGATATTTCCTTCTTTTCTTAAGGGAGCATAATTTCAGTAAAGCCACTGTTCAGAAAAAATGGAGGAGGAGTTTGGAGTGTCTGTTTATTGTGCATATTGCAAAATTTTATATTTATTTACCCATATAAAATTAAACTCATTCATATGTCTGTTTTCTAGTTGCTTAAGGATTGGAGATCTTTGCAGCAGAATCTGCTATTGTAGGAAGAGGAAGCAGTAGGCACAAAGAACTATTTCTATCCTGTATTATTAATCTAGAATTCTGTTTGCTCTAACGAATGGAGCTTGCAGACCTCTGAACACAACTGATCCAAGACTTCAGCAGTATCTTCACAGTGCAAGCTCTAGTGTTGTGTTGCCTTGACTTCTCTCTTGCTCTAGAACTGCAGCTGGCGTGTGGCTGTGAGGCATGCTGTATGGGGGAGGTGCCTGCGTTGAGTGTTGTGGCCTATTACCACTTCACCAAGAATGAAACCTTTCTCTTCATGGGCCAGCCTTTCCTTCCACTCATGTTTCAAGGGAGTTGGAAGCATCCGATCAGGGTGACTGCTGTAATTTGTTTGTTGTCTTTCTAGCAAGATGTCACTGAAGTAGTATCTAGGGAGCTGGCCATCTGCTCAAGTAGAAAAATTACATCAAATAATAATTACATTTGCCAGTGACTACTAGATCTGATTGGCAGAGTGAAAAACACTTTGATTCCCTTCCTTTTCTGAAGTCCTCACATAGCAGCACAATCTTTCACTGACTTTTGTTTCCTTAAAAATTCTTCTTTTATCTCAGTGGATTCAGATGTACCCCGAAATTATAAACTACATAGGAGATGTAGATGACTTGACCAGCATCAAGATTTTCAAATAATAGTAGTTTAGTAAAGTAAAAGGAAGGGAACTTAGCTCAGCCATTACCGAAGCTTTGCAGTTTTGTTTTCCTTCCTTGTGGCTCCACATGCAGTCTCAAGTTTTCTTTCTTTTCATGATTTTCTTTAAAAAGCTACTTAACTATTCTGTTCTTTATCCTTTCCCATATTTTTTATATATCATACAGAGAAGGGCTAGTCCCTGATAATAAATATTTAAAATAAAATGGTCCAATGTTCAGTGTGGCTTCTAGGCCACAGTAACACTGTGTGGTGTAGTCCTCTAGGTATGTGAGCTGGCACTAGAGCCCTCCTGCTGTCTTTCCATTAGTACCTGCCTGGACATTTCCCATTCACCCCCTGATCTGGTTTTAATTTGTTTGGAGTTTTTGCGCCACAGTAGAGAATGTCTCTGTGGAGGTGAGCTCTCAAGTTCTAAGGTACTTTCCAATCCATTCCTTAATGTAGACAGGTGTTACAGATCCATCACTGGTGTCAGGAGTTATAGAAAAAGAAACAGAGTAAGCATTTAAGAACTGAAACCTGCTACATAGTCCTATTTGAGGACTAGTCTTTGAGCATACTTTTTCTGTGTAGTAAATCCTTGCCAAATCCTCTTAACTGTTCGTTGATTCTCTTAAGAATCATTGTCTGTTTCTTTAGTTCTGGAACTGTGTGTTTCAGGACATGCCGCTCTGTAATGTAGGACCACCATTCTACCTTGAAATTCAACTGCAGTAGTTGCTTCTTCCATCTCTAAACCTCAAAAAGCCTTATAGATAGGGAAACAAAAATACAAAGATGTTAAGCAGTTTGCTTGACACTGTGGAGGAATGCTAGTGGTAGAGGTCTGAAGATCAAGCTCCTCAATTTATAGGCTATTGAGATGACATAAGATTGTAACAGTGCTCGTAGTTCAGGAAATCAGGCCTAAGTACAACACATATTTATGCATTTGGATTGGTGTTATTAGAAATGGTAAGAACAAAGTCCTTAGGGCAGAAGATAAAGGTAATGTAAGAAAAGCTACTTATTAAGATATATAGAGAAGGATGCTGATGATGTTGAAAATTCTGGAAAATAGGCACTCAGCACAAAATTAATGGAGAAAGGTAGAGTTACCTTTAATTGGAATTCCACACCTTCGAAGTCTTGTACGTGGACGCACGCACCCACCCCAAGGGATTACCCCTTTTATACATTTTATTAGTAATTAACATATTGATATCTATAGCCAACCCTAGTACTAGGTTTTCCAATGGCCCACCCCTGGTGGTCTTCAGCTTGGCCTCTCGGAGAGAGCCCATGTGGGGCTTGGCCCTCTCTTGCTCTTTTGTCTTCAGGCTATCTGCAGGTGGCTTCTTCAAAACATCACATTCTTGGTGAGGCATGGGAAAGTCCAAGATAGTCCCTCAGGAACAGGCCTAGTGGCTGCTAATATGTGAACAATCCAGGAAGCTTCACATAATTCTAAAAGTCCTAAAAATCTACAGCATACACTTAAATCTTTAGGCATCACTGAAATCCATGAGGAAAAAAAAGTTGTTGCTGAATGTAATATTGATACTGTCTAAAATAAATTTTCTGTAGGCAGATGACTCCTTTCGGTACACATCAAACTCTCAATATTTGGTTTATAGTAAATCCTCATACCTATCTTTACCCAAATTAACAGTAGGATGGTGTTACAAAATTATCGATGATGTTATATTTGCATACGTCCTTAGTTTTCATTGCTGAGAAGTCTGTAGTTGTTTGTCTCATTCTCCATAAAATATAAAAAACAATCTGAGATGCTGGGATTTATGTTTCTTAAAACTTAAATATATTCACTGCATTTTCAAATGTTTCAAAGTTGACACTTAAAGGCTGGTAAACAGGATGTGAGTACAGGAAGATGCTTTTCCTACAGTGATAGATATGATGAAAATGGTTTTTTTTATAAAAGCTTTTTCCCTCCCTTTAGTTTTTAGGTGTGTAAGATTGATGCAACAATAGTAATGCTGAACTGAATTCACCAGTCTGGAAAATTCAATCTGACTTTAAATTTAACACTGCTCTGCTAAGGAGCCTTAACTGACCAGCTCTGATTCTGTGGTTTTACTTACTGAGACATGGATGTCATCAAGAGGTAGCACTGGCAGTCATAAAAATCCCTAAACTGAAGTTCAGTAAGGGAGGGAAAGTCTTACATGCTTCTTCATGTACACCCACTGCTTTGGAAATCAACTTCTTAGTTTGTAGTATCTTATCTCTGTTGTACAGTTAAGCACTTTGCCTGTTTGTAAGTACAGGAGTTTTATTGTTGAAGGCAGTGAAATTTTCATGTCACATATTTTTAGCTGGGAAATAAATTCTTATTGTAGAAACAAATGTGATTTCTAGCCTCATCTTCCTGTCTCATCTTTTTATGTTGCTGAGTATGGGTTTATAGCTGCTGTACTTTCATCTACTGACATTCATTTCAGTACTAAGGAACCACTGAAAGCAGGAAAGAGAGATGTGATTTTTAAAACTTAGCTCTCAACATGTATTTCCCCACAGCATGATTCTGGCATGTTCCTAATTATCTGCCTTACTGGGATATTTACATCCTTACATAGTACAGGTTTTGTGCTTCTCCAGTTCTAATGGCTGCTTGGTGGGGTTGTGGCAAGGGTTAGTTGCTGTTTATGTGGCAAACCATATTATTGTCTGTACAATCCTGAGATATTTTTTTAACTGATTAATGTGACATAGTATCCAGATGAAAACTCAAAAGATTTGCCCCATTGATTCTAGTTGTGTTTAGGTCATAAGAGCCTGACGATTTCTACATTCAGCAATGAGTAAAAGTGTAACTAAGATTTAACTTTCTGTCATGTTTTTACATAACTAGGGCTAAGTGTTAATCAACTCAGAACAGCAGGGATTTTTGATCAGGCTATTTTGAATTCATTGTTTCTTGGAGTTTTTTTACTCCACTTTTATAACACTTTTTATTTCATTTCAGTGACTAATTCACATTTTAGAGAAAAGAGTAGTCAGTGCTCTAAACTTTCAGTAAGGTTCGTAAGATATCTGAGATTTCCCGGAACTTCTGCAACAAAATTTGAGAGATCAAATTTGATGTTTCTGGTAAGCCAAAGGCTTGGAAAACTCAGAAAAATTATTCTTTTAAAAACTAACAGTAACAAAAATTAGCATAGAGAAATAGAAAAGCATAGAAAACAATAAAAATGCCTATCCTCCCAATCTTTCTGTGTTTTACCTTGGGAATTTGGAAGTGTAACTAAATTCACTGCAAAGGATAAATCAACATTTTTTTTCCTGAGAGTTGTGTTCTACAACACAAACATGTAAATCTTCCTCCATATCATAATCTGTATTCAGTTAAGTACCAAAAATTTGATTGCAGAGTATGATAAATCAATTCCCATGCTGGGATAAGCTGTAGAAAAGGGAAGCTGAAGTCTGAATGTCATCCTTTTTTGATATGGAACAGCAGATTATACGTAACAGCAACATTTTAACCCCTGTATTCTAAAAATACCAATGCATTTGGAATGTCAGAATAACTCTTTCTCACTTTGCTATGCTATATACTGTTGCTCTCCTCTATAGAAATGAAATTTCTGTTTCTTCTGAGGGTTTTTTCTCTGTGTGTAGAAAAGAAGGTTTTAACTTGTGGAAATTGGCATAGATTGTTATGTATTTATGCAAGTAGGAAATCCTAGCAGAATGGAGAGAGCCAAGTTAGCTGAAGAAATCACAGCAGAGAATCACAATTTTATTTTGTTTTTTTTAAATGTCTTAATTGAGTCAACAAGGTGCTTTTTACACCTTCTTGTTATGCATCTTGATTTTTCAATCCAGAAATATATACTGTAAGTGCAGTATCTTAACGTTACATCTTTTCTTCCATTCCTATTTCATTCATAGAAAAACATTTATTATTCTTTTGCTATCCATTTTAAGTGTGACAGCTTGGCCGATTGTAATGTGTAAGGGTCTCTTTTTGTCAATTTTAGAGGGAGGAGAAGCAGTATCTAGCAAAACTTTACCATCTCTGACAAATAGTATTCTTGTTAATGGTTCTACTTTCGAACCCATTGGTTTATCAGTTATGCTGCCATTCAGTATCCTCCAGTTCATTAATATCATTCAGTTTTTACCACAGTTCATCTCCAAATTTTTCATATTAATTGTCTTTCTTGACATCCTTTGTTGTCCATAAAAGTTTTTATTTACTTTTTTAAATATACAAGTTTGGTTAGATTGTCACATCTGATCTGTAGCAATACTGACAGATGTAATAATGTGGATCAGGTGTGTGGCTCAACTGGAGTTTCTGCAGATGCATTCTTACAGTCCTTTCACATTCATCTGCTTCTTGCTTAGCCATTTACGTGTTAACTTGCTTTTCACCATAACAAGTAATGAGTTTAAGCTCCATTCATGTTCTTACCACGTCTTCAATGAAGACAGAAATGTAAAGGGTTTTTCTAAAGAAAATATTATGGCACCTAGCTTAATTACAAGATTATTTTGAACCGTTTAGCATTAAAGTAAAATGACTGTCTAGATGATGATTAGGACATCCATCTATTGAATGCAATTTGCATTGAATTCTGTCTTACATAGCCTAAGTTCTGCCTGAGCTAACACTCAGCTAGAACATGGCAACTGCACAAACGTAATTCTTTTGATATCAGGGGAACATACTGTAGCTATTTGATTTGCTTTCTATTCATCAAGCCATGTTCTGCTTTGAATCTAAAGAACTTTAAATGTCCACTTCAGCATAACTTTTTCCTTATAATTTCTTTCCACTGATGTAGCAAAAACCCCACAGTGTACCACCATCTGCAAATGATGAGTACCAACCAGGTTAGGCCTTTGCAGGCTTCCAGCTCAGGAGGTCTGGTTCCTTGACAGAGGTGACACTTAGTCTTCAGGGTCAATGCCATAGAAGGCACCTTAGGGAGACTTCCTGCTGGTGGTGAACCAACACTAGGTGGGTGAGAAGCAGCTGTAGCAAGAGCTGCTAGCCAGCCTGCCTGCTGGAGGTTTGGGGCTATGGAAGCACAGAGCCAGAGTGGGAGAAAGAGACAGAATCTCAGCAGCATAATTCTTGCCAGGTTAGGGAATGTGTAACAGAGCAGCTGTTGGATATGCAGTGACAGTTACCACGACCACCATGGCTTTTCTGGCTGACAGCATGTCTCCCAAAGGGGGGTAAAGTATGGGCTACTCTAATCAGATGTTCATTCGGAGAAAAATGAACTTTCTGTCATTCAAGTCCTTGTGGGTACTGCAAAGAGAACAAAAGAATATAGTCATTAAAAAAAACCTCACTGGCTACTGACCTACCTGTCAATAAGCATTAAAGAATTGTGATGCTACTGTGTAGAAACTATCAAATTTGTTTGAAAGAGCAATGCTAGTGTCAAATGTGAAATCAGAATCAGTGTTGATTTGTAACAATCATGCTGGAAATCAAGAGGTGCTTCTGGGTTTATTGTGAAGAAAAAAATCTTCCACAACAGAGTACTTGTATTAAGGGAGAAGATCTGCTGCTGAAATTGGAAGAGAACAGAGGAGCAAAAAATGTAGTCTTTCATTCCAGGCAGTTTGGATATACTATATTCTTCCTAGTTCACAACAGCAATTAGGTCCCAGAAACTGGCAATAAACCCTGAGAAAGGATGAACACATTGTCAGAATCATTGTTTTATTTAAAGAGGTGTCTTCAGTCTGACTCGGGGAGGAGCTGGAGCCTGCAGTGAAGGGAGAGCAGAAAGAACAAACTCCTTGGAGTTAGAAGCTGTGTTACTGTAAAACAATGATTTTTGTAGGAAGCATCTGAAAGACCATCCTCAGAAGGAAAGAGGCACACACCAGTTCCATTTCTGCAGACTTAAATTAATATCCTGTTTCAGAAAAGAGCTTTGTAGTCTCACTTCAGCTTTTACTGTATTTGATGTACATCAGAAATACCCTTGTAGCTTATCGCACACTATCAGTCAGAAGACTACCATAATTCTGTAAGTGCTATGCTGTTCTGGCAAGGTGATTTTGCCATAAACTCTTCTTAGCACTTTTTGATTAAGTGTTTCTCTCCTCTGTCATCTACTTCAGTTCAATTGTGACTTCTACAGGAAAAAAAAAACAACTAAACTTTTAGTGTATCTGAACATTAGTGATACTTGCTTAAAACAAGTGTTTTTCTTTGCGTTTTTGTTTTGGTTTTTTTTTTTAATTCTGTCCATTCTGTAATAATGTATGAAGCTTTTACATTTTTCCTGTATTTTGGTGGTTAGCAGAAGGCCATATAGACATTTGGGCCTTTGGGAGAGATTTTTCCTGCTTTTCATTTGAAAGCAGGTCACTGCTTTTATTGATTTCTGGACTACTAGATAGTGTATGTGTCAATGTCAAATTTTGGTTCTCCTCTTGTGTTGGTGTTGATGACAAAGAATTCAGTATTTAAGTTGTATGGGGGCACACCTAGGTCATTTTGCATTTAGAAGTACCAGAGAACCAGAAATTCTCTCCTGTTTTAAACTAACAGATCTCAACATTGTTCAGATATATTTAGAAAATTCATCTGCATATTTGTGAAGGTTTTGGGGTTCGGTTGTGGTTTTTGTTTGGTTGGTTGTTTCTGTTGTTGTTTGTGTGTGTTTATGGTTTTGTTTGGTTTTCCCCTTTTGGCATTTCCAGCAAAAACTCAAAAAAATACTTTCTTTTTTGTTTTGCTATTTTAGAAGATTCCTGGAATGCTAATATTAGTGCTACCCATCTTGGACAAAAAAATAGAGATTAAGAGAGGACAAGTTATTTTCTTTCAAAAATGATGATTGAATATGACAAAAATGTCCCTGGGGAAATATGTAAAACTATTAAGGTGTAGGAATTAGGAGAGTTTCTCAGAGCTCAGTGCAGTATTTCATAGAATCATAGAAGCATTTTTGTTGGAAGAGACCTTTAAGATCATCAAGTCCAGCCATTAACTGGCACTGCCAGGTCACCACCAAACCTTGTCCCTCAGCACCGCATCCACATATCTCCTCAGCCCCTCCAGGGATGGTGACTCCACCACTGCCCTGGGCAGCCTGTGCCAGGCCCTGACAACCCCTTTAATTAAATGGTGTAAAGATTGTATAATCTGTCCGAAACACAAAAAAACTTTAAAGAATTTTGCCAAACTTTTAGCTAGAAATGTATGCGTTTCTGTCCAGGTCTTATTGTAAATGTTAATACTGATTCACATTTGAAAGTAAAGGTCTTATATTTTTAATATTATTGATATCTTGCAAGGAAAATATATTGATAAAACTTATAAAACTGAATGCCATTCTGGCAGGGAAAACTATCTTCTCCCTGTCAAGTAGCACTGGATGTTTTGCAACATCCAGAAGTGCAGACCAACAGCAGTCTCTGAGGAGAGGATCTCAGAAAATTCAGATGCCTTAAAACTGCTCAAACCTTCCCATGAAACTCAAAACCAGAAACAACAGAATAAAGTGGGTATGTTTGTTAATGACATTCTTTTTTTTTTTTTTTGTCCTTCTCTTCATTTGCATTGCCTGGAGACTGCAGCAGAAACCATGTGACCAGATATTTGCCTTTCAGATTAGTTCTTAAATTAACCTTCTCTCCTTGAAAACATAAGCAAAACTAAGAATACCTTAAGCACCCCCAAACATAAAGCACTTTCTTACTAATCTACAGAGCTTGGCTTTGAATTGATTGGTTTGGGACTACAGGAGCAAACTTTCTCTACTTGTGCCATATTAGTTTACCAGAGTTCACTTTTTCCAGTAGAAATGGGATGAAGTTACCAATCAGATACTATGTAAGACATCTTTATGTGGTTGAATTGGTTCTTTTGTCATTTTGAGGCACCTTTCTGGCCTGCTTTGGAAGGAGTTCTGAACATCATTGCTGTAAGTCAAACAGCAGTGTAAACTCTGCCTGCCTTTAGCAGCTATCTTCTTTAGATTCCTTCATTACAACTTAAGCAGGGTTAGACTTTACTTGCCTCATGCCTGTGACCCACAGTACCCAGTGGTCTACTTTTCTCAGTTACACGCTTTGAAAAGTGTCCCTAAATACTCAGTGCACTTGATCTGTGCAGCTGTCATGGGGCAAGTGGCCTAAGGGCAGATATGATTATTTCAGAGGCTTTTTAAAAATCTGAATTGCAACATTCTAGGCAGATTTTAAACATAGTGTATTTTTATGCTACATTATCTTTTAACAATAGCTACCCATTTTTTTAATACCATTTTTCTGATGTACCTGTTCCATATTTGCCAAGGAATTGTCCTTTTTCTGCAGGAAATAAAAATGGCCCTAGAAAGATGGGTTCTGTAATCTTAAAATTATAAATCTAGAAGGCAAGTGAGGAATAGAGGAGGCATGTTCAGCAAGGAATGAGGAACAGCAATAAATGACTCCCAAGTTCACCAAGATAGCACACAGTTCTTGAGAAAACTAAAAGGACTACTACCAATCACTTTGAAGAAATCATGTGGAATCTATATGTAGCATACAGCGGCCAGACAGTTCTGGGTTTTAGTGTGGGTGAACAGATATTTCCACCCATCTCACTCCAGAAAGGCAGTGTACTAGGCCTTCTGTTCTAATCAGCTGGGTGGGAGAACAAAGACAGATCCTGTCCAAGCATTAGCATTCAGTTGTTTTTGTAGGTTGCTAAACATGTCCTGGACATGTTCCTGTTCGTTGCTGAAGTGTATTATTTTGTGAGATCAAGGACATGTTTCATTTGTTTTGCAAAAAAAAGCCCCCTGAAACAGAAAATCTAGCATCTCCCACTAGATTTGTAAAATTTAGCAGCAATTAATCAAAACTCTAAAACATGCCAAGGCCAGTAGATTGATGTAGTTGCAAAAAATTATATTGTGATGTGTTGCTTGGCTGTGAAATATTGTCAGTAGTTTTAAGACCTTCCCTTCACCGTTCAGCACCTCAGCATGCTGTGCCAGAATGATCAGGCAACCATTCCATTTGTCCTGACAATGTGTCCCGCTCTTCTCCTGTAGCTTCACAGATCTCTAAACCCACCATGCATCAAGAATGATAGGAGTATTTGTTCTAGCTTCTATGTCAGTCCACCAAACATATATGCAATATGAGGTTACAGAATGGAAAGAAGTGATTTTAGAACTTTCTACTTCCCTAAGAAGAGGGCTAGTAGCCCTCAGTGGGAAAACATTTCAGGAGACAGTGGACTCACCTGAGGAATAAAGTACTCGAGAAAAGTACTCAGATAAAGGTTCTGGGCTTTATTCTCAAGCCTCTTAATATGAATAAGAATATGCTGTATTGGTAAGGAAAGTGAACATTTCATGCATTCTAGTGACTTTAGACTGTGGCTGGCTGTCAGCATAAATGCACTGATAATTTTTTCTAGTTTAACTATTTTAGTGATAGTTTCAGTTTGACTCATTACTCACTGGAAGACAAAGTGATGGAAAACTTCTGAGTTAGATGTTATGTAGTCTCATGAGTCATTTTGTATTTGCAATGTGTACTTTAATTTTATAACTTTAATTTTTAGTTATTTGAATTCTTTAATGTTAAATGGCTGAAGTATCTGAACTTCCTATCAAAGTTTAATTGTAAATCGTTATAAAAATGAGTAAGTTGCATGAAACTGATTAGCAAAGCTTATGGAAATAGCTTGTGGCAAGAGAGTAGCTTAGCACATATTTTATGGGTTTGTTCAGAGGTAGCATGTTTTTGGAAAAGAGTAATTAGGAAAATTGTAAATAAGACAGGCTATTTGTGTTGAGTAGCAGCACAGGAAAAAAACAGTGTCTGATGAAAGATGGCACATTTTTTCTTCTTCCTAAGTTTCATTTTAATTGTATGGAACATTTTGCGTGGCCTCAAGATGTAGGAGGATGAGAAATTTTTCTTTGCTACAAGAAGAAGAGAGGCAGAGAAATAGGAAGAAGAAATAGTGAAGACATTAACTGAAATTATTTGGCCTCATAAAATCAATAATTTATGAATGTCCTAGTTTGAATAAGCACACAATATATAGGTTTACCATTTCAAATATCTGCATTTGAATGAGAATGACTATTTATATAGTTATGTCTGGTCTTATTTTTTGTCTTGAAATACTGGTGTTATACGTGCTATCTGAATTTTGGAAAGTATACTCAAAGTAACAGCAACAATGTTGGTTCTGTAAGGCTTGCTGAAATTACATAAAGCTCCATGTCCTTTGAATAAGTTCATTTCTTGTCTCATTTTTTTTATATTTTCCCTCTTTTCCTGAATAGCTCGTTCCAAATTCTGGTCTTCAGCACAACAATAGCACCCTGCTTTGGGACCACAGATTAGTCATGCAATAAGGAGCAGAATTTGTTGTGTGTGCTTGTTCTTCTGTTGCTGTTCCTTCATATTCTCTACGATTGCTTTGGCAGCACATTAGGAAAAAGTCTTAACTAGTGGTTCGTTTAAAAGAGCAATGTACTTGGGTTTGTTGAGGAAATAACTGCTACTAGTAATTTGAAGATCTTAACTGTCCCAAGATGTGTCCCCAATAGTTCCTTACCTTACACACTAACGCCCAGTGGAAAAAGAATCTGTGCTACAGAGTGTTACTACATTAGAAATAATTCAAAACTGCAAGAGAAATATAAAACTAAATGATGCTCCAGCAAATTGGCAGTCTGGGTTGTGTAAATAAAATGGCCAGCTAATTGTATTCCCCGGTGAATTCAGTCCAAATGGACCAGACGGATTGAGTGCATAATAGAACACATGCACCACAGTTTGAAAATCTCTGGGAATACTGAGCTGTCTTGTGCCACCCCTGATGGAGCTGAAATTGTAGTGAACAGAATGCTGGAACCATGTTGTATTATCAGAGGACATGGAACCACTTATTTGAACTAAACACTTAGTGCTGTCATGCTGGTGTGACAGAAAATGGCACTAAAGCACAGCTGAGTGGCTATTTTTGTCTGCATAAATACTCCAGTTTGTCAAGCTCAGTCTTCAGATCTGCTAAAACAAAAAGGTAGAGTTCAAAATTAGACATTAACAACTTTTCTTTAGGTTAGCTCAGAAAGGACTATCACTTCCTTTTTTTTTTTCCTGTGTGCAATTCCAAATATCTAATAAATTATAGTTATGGGTGTCAGGTTATTCAAAGAAGATACTTAAGCCTATGTTTCATATTATATTCCATAAAAGCAAATTTTATATAAATTCACTTGTTATTTTCAGTTTGTCAGTTAATGACATTGCTGGTGGTGGATGTAGTCTCCCATTTAGAAAGCATTCCTTGTAAGAGATAGTCTTCACTATATAAGTATGACCATAGTTCTCACTGATGGAAGTATCCATACTGTGTTGGAGAACTTAGGGTATTTGCTTTTGTGTCCCAAAACTAACAACAAAATACAAAAAAATAGAGATTGCAGATATAAAGGTTAGGGTCTTACTGGTCTTAGGATGTAACTGGGAGTTCAGGGTTCCATTCTTGAACTAAAAGTATAAATTTGATACTTGTTTAATAATCCTTTGGAGGTTTTTTTGTCATTACACTTGGCTAAAGTTGAGGTTCAGATATATCAGGGGAAAATAATAAATTGAAAGTTCATGATTTTTCTAAAGCACTTCTGCAAACGTACCATTATCCCAAGACACATTCATGGCACCTTGCAGCTGAGGAATGGTCTGTGGCAAGCTAAAGAGGATCAATATGAGGCTATTGGTTAGTTTTGGAGTGAAGAGCCATTAAAGAGTAGATAGATGTTAGAGAAGTGCTTCTTGCATATCTCAAGGCACCCCAGGGGCATATTTGTCAGGATACAAAACTGAAGAGGGAGCATCAGGATATTAGCTACACATACAGAAGGACAATGCTTCTTTGTGGGAACTCTCCTGGCTTTCTGGCAAGACTGCTCAAGTGGAAATTTTTTCTTTGATCAGAGCTATAGTTTTAAACTGAGGTAGTATGTAGAACTTAGAGAAAGGGCTCAGTAATTCTGCCTTGAGTGTAGCTAACGGATGTTCTCACTAGGCTTGTGACTTAATGCTGCTGATGTTGCCTTGAAGCCAGGAGTACTATACCCTGTGACAGCAATGGGAAAAGATGAAAACAACATTTTGCCTCTCTGGTTTCCTAAAGGCAGCACTCTCGAACTTTCGCTACTCTTTCCCTGCAAATGAATAGACAGTTGTTTGATCAGTGAAGAGCACTACTCTCTTGCTCTTTGTTTTGTTTCTTTTCACTTTTCTTTACCTGAAATTGATCTGTCATGTAAATAGCGGTATCCAAGATACCAAAGTGAAGAGTTGAATATTGCTTTCAAAATATGGCTTATTCAAAACCTTTTTCCCTTGAAATTTTAAGAATTTTCATAACCCATTTTTTAAAGTCTTCATAATACTCATACAGATTCTTAAGTGTTGTTTCTGAATTTTTAGGTCAAAGTATATTAAAAGGTAGAATATCTTCTAAAAGCTTTGTTTCTGAATGAGGCATACATTGTAGAGCCAGATTGTGCATGAATATCTGTGGGGAGATTTTGAGCTCTAGTCAGACTTGAGCTGACTTCTGGGAAATCTTCTGCTCATTGTCTGGCAAAAGTATTGCCAGGCAGAAATTAAATAACCTAAAAGCTCAAAATTAATAGATTTAATATATTAACATGTTATTAGAGATCTAGGATAGAAGGACTTTCTTTAATTGTATTTCTCTGTTTTCACTGAAAATAAGATTAATAGCTAAGGCCAAGATCTGTCAAGTATTTTAAAGTGCATTTGGTTAAACCCCCTAGTCCTAATTATGAATTTTAAAATATTTTAGCTGGATGTCTACCACAATTCTTGAATATAACTATTCAGTGCAACACTGTTGGCCATTCTAGCAGCCGGACAATGTACATACACAAAGAAATACTGATTTATGACACTGCTGTTCATGGCATTGCTACAAAAAAAAAAAAAAAAGCCAGGAAGCCAGGCTGAAGATAGGATGGGAGTAAAGACCAAGTGTGTGGAGAATCAAAATAGTTTGTATGCCTTTTAGTTTTCAGTATTTTTAAATGTTAAGAATTGGAAAAGAATTTTTAAAATAGTATGTGTTTGACATTAACAGAACTTGCTTTATAGTGATAAATACCTTGATATAGTTAATCCTCACCAGCATGCAGTGGAGTATTGGGAGAAAATAAATGATAATTTATGGTGTATGCACCTATTAGATAAATACATTACAACATTCAGAGGGAAGAAGGTAAACAAGACAACTGAGAATGAGCAGCACGGTCCAGTTTTTAACAAGCCAAGTAATGGATTCAGTATCAGTCACTTTTCCAATCAAAATGTTT
Source organism: Bucco capensis (assembly GCA_013396975.1). NCBI lineage: Eukaryota > Metazoa > Chordata > Aves > Piciformes > Bucconidae > Bucco > Bucco capensis. The sequence continues at coordinate 1,674,791 of VWZO01008152.1, read as the reverse complement.
ATTTGCTTGCTTCATATCTTGTCTCTGCTCAGAAAATCAGCCACAGTAGTCAGAATGATTTCTTCAAAAAAAAAAAACCCAAATATAAATACCTGAAACTAGTGTAATGTGTGTGATGTGAAATGTAAAGCTAGTGTAATCTGTAATAATCTGTAGCTTTCCCATCTTAGTTGAGATCTTGACAATACTGGTGGAAGCAGCAGTGGACCTGCAAGAATGGCTTACTCTTGAGAATATCTAGCTGTACTGCTATCTCAAATATGTAATTTTTCACTTTTCTGCATTTTATTTAGCTAAAATATTCCTTTTTAGTCAACTTTTATCCAGTTTAATACAAAAGTCATAGCAGAAGTTCCATTGTTCTCTGTGCACTGTTCTTGTCACAGTGTAAATATGCCTACAGTTAGGGTCGCCTGATATGCCTTTACGTTTGAGATATAAGAAGCCATGCAGTTTGAAATTCTTCTTGGTTGGAGTCTGCTTTGAGGCTAACTTCTTTTAAAAGTAGCAAAACAAAGAATATCCGTCTGTTTTCTGGAAAACAAACCCAGGGGAAAATATGTTTTCACTGTTTTAATTTGTTTGCTTAACTGCTGCTTTGCTGAGAAATTCTGTTGCCATAGTGTTTTCAAACAGCAGTGTGCAATTTTCAGAGATTTTACTATGTGCAAATCTGTTCAAAACTAATGGCATTTTAGTTGGTGCGTGCATTTAGTGAATGTATACTTCAAACAAATATGCGTTATCATTTTACTTTTTCCTGCACGTTTAATTTCCAACAACCAGAAAAGTACTGAAATAAACTGGACTCTTTCTGTCTATGGGATACATGCACCCCTGGTTGCACACAGCTCCATTTAGTGCATGTCAGAAAACAAAATGCAATTATTTGAGCAAATCAGAGTACAAGACTCTGATCAATTCAGCTTTGGTTGATTCTTATGATCAGATCAAAAGGGACTATAGCATACGCACATCTGAAAAAGCAGATTGAAAAACACTGATTTCATTATGGATTTTTTTTGTCCTGATCTGTAGTTTGAATATCTAAATAATAACTTTGTTTTTCATTTATTCTGGTAATGCAGTTATTTGTAAATATGTTTATAAGTTATTTATTCTGTATTATTTGTATTATTATTTATTACGGAGCTGGATGCCATTGTGCATCAGGAAAACTATGATATATTTGTCATCACAGAAACATGGTGGGAGGATTTGCACAATTGGAATGCTGCATTGGATGGCTATAAACTCTTTAGAAGTGATAGACCAGGAAGGGGAGGTGATGAGGTGACTCTCTATGTTGAGTGTTTTGATTGTCTTGAGCTTAAGGATAGTGATGATAGGGTAGCATGTTTCCTGGTAAGAATCAGGGAGAAGGCCAACAAGGCAGATATCATGGTGGAAGTCTGTTATAGACCACCCAACCAGGATAAAGCAGCAGATAAAATAATCTAGAAGCAGCTGGTAGAAGTCCCACAATCACTACCATTTGTTCTCATAGGGGAATTCAATTTACCAGGTTGGATATTAGGAAAAATACCCAAAAAATGGTTGTCAAGCCCTGGAACAGGCTGCACATGGGAGTAGTGGAATCACCACTCCTGCAGGTATTTAAAAGATATGTAGGTATGGTACTGAGGGACATGGTTTAGTGGTGAGTTGACAGTGCTAAATTAACAACTGGACTTGATAATCTTAAAGGTCTCTTCCAACTAAAATAATTGGATGATTGTATGATTTTTAAGGTGAACCAAATCCTAATATTTTTAGTCAATTGACTTGTAAATATTAATTAAAGTTTTTGGTTTTGCCTTTGAACAGGAAATAGACTCCTCTACTACTAGGCTGCATGTTGAAACTAGTAACACTGACAGATACCATGTCAGAATTGCTGTACGTTCCTCAGGACAAACCCAAAGCAAGTGTAAACTTTATTACGTATTGTGCTCTGTACACAGTTTTACAAAGCTTTTCCACAGGCTAGACAGACATTTCCAAATGAATTTGTTGAGATTGTGCACTCTTGAATTATGTGATGCCAGCCTGGAAAATTGACAGGAAAACAATTACTCAAATTCTTCTAAATTTTTAATTTTTAGAGCACATTATCATGTATTTCTCTACTAGATAGAGTAAAACATCTTCCTGGCCATACTGGAATGCCCTGAGGATCCCCAAAAGCCTTTTAAACAATATTTTATTTACTGTGAGGAGGACTTGAGATAACCATTTTAGGTGTCTGCAAGATTTGAAGAATATGGTGAGAACAGATTGGCAGTAGCTGCCTTCATCTCAGACTTCACTGCATAAGGTTTACTGTGTATGGTTTCAGGCTACTGGCAATACTATGAGCACTGAAAGCACTATTGTAACATTAGTGTTGATGACATGGGAGCTAGTATGCATGGCTGAGTCTGAATCCTGTAGATGCTGATCCACCCAAAACTCAGGTTTCTTTCCCACTGCTCTGTGATTCCTAACAACCTTGGTTTACATTCTAATTCCAAAGAAAGAGGTGCTGGGCATAAGCTTTACTGTGGAGCTACTAGTTTGAAGAGGTATCATGAATATAGTTTTGTTTTCTCTTCTTGATACTTGAAGGGAGAAACAGAATTTGTGGCAAAGCACTTCTTTTTTGTTTGCAATCAAAAGTAAACTTGCTTTAACTTTATATCAAGAAGCAAATTCTCTTACCAGTGTCCAACCCTTGGTAGCAGGTAGACTGTCTCTGTGAGGAAATGTGTGGCAAAAGAGCTGTCTGAGCTGGGTGAAGAAATGGGATTGAATCTGGACATGCATACCATTAGAAATTAAAAGGTTTCTAACTTTAAAAGGAGTGAGCTCTGGAACAACTTCTTTAAAATATTAATGGAGAGAACAAACTAAATTGATTTAAAGAGTACATCTAATCAGATCATAAACAGGATTACAGGTCCAGCTGCCTTCAACAGCAGGAGTCTGACATGAGTCATGAGTAACACTTTTGAGATCTCTGTGTTATCAGTAATTATAGTTCTGATCGTGCCTTACATGTTATCTTCAAGGTCTTCTGTTTTGGGGATCCCAGCTGAGCTGAGCTAACTGTATGGTAGATATTTGTGATCCTTATATAAACACATTTTCACAACGGAACAAGTTCTGCACAGCAGTATAGGGGCAATTCTGCTGTCCTCAAGTCTGTCAGCACAGAGTAGGTTTCTTTCTCTTCTTAATATGAGAACTCATAATAACAGGGGTAGGCTTCTTTTAAAGGATATTTGATCAGGCAACAACAACATGGTCATTCCATTTCAATGGTATTCAGATCCACCAAAAATTATTTAATTCTGATATTTGAAGAAAGATTTTATGAAAATTATGGGCTTTATCTAATGACTTCATACTGATCTCTCTTTTGTGAATGAATGATGAAGCCAGAAGTTGGCTGTGCCCAGTAAAAGTATGGATTCACTCAGTTTAATCACAGGATGATAGAAATGATGATTGGAAAAAAACTATGAATGTCACCTGGTCCAGCCTCCTGCTCAAAGTGGGATGATTGTCAATGCTAGAGCAAGTCAGCTGTGATGTTGCCAGACCATCTTGAAAACTTCCAAGGATGGAGACACGCAGTTATTCTCTGTAACCTACTCCAGAGCTACACCGCCCTGCTAGTAAAGAAGTCATTCCTAATGTCTGTCATTACCATTTTAAATAATACATGCATAGGTACAAATTATTGAGAAAACTGCCTCTCAGGCTTTTCGCTTCTGCCTAATTACTTTAAAAAGTGAGGAGTCATTTTCTGCATGTAAGTGATCACTTGCCCTTAAAATGCTTGCTGCCAGACAAAGTAATTTACCACTAATAGGTAGGTAAGTTACCTGCCAGTGAAAAGGAAGAAATTAAAAATACTTTGTATTCCACATATTTAATCTATGCAACATACTCCTAAATGGAATTTAATTGTGCAATATAACTGAAGAGATTTTTGAAAAATTAGCTGTAAGCATCCAATCATCCTTATTCTGTCAGGATGTAGTTAAAATAACTGTGTTCATCCTATGTTATTCTCAGCACATTAGGTTGAAATTATTAAGGAAAGAAGGAGGTATTCACTTGCCTTTAGCCTGAACAAGAATCAGTTTCTGGTTTTCCCATAGATGTTATCTGTGCCAAACTTCATGCAGGTGAAGCACCACAGATATTTGCACATTTATAGATTTTGGAAAGCCTGTGATCATTGTCTGTCTCCTTGCACATGCCTAAGCTGTAGCTGTATTCAATAGAGCATCGATTGAAAATGTCAACTCATAACAGGAAATATAAAAGGAAACATATAAAATAAGAAATAATAAGTAGAAGTATACTTCCCTTTGTAAAAAAATAGAAAGTACTTGATAAAATACAGTGCATCTAGGTGTCTTAGGCATGCAGTATGGTAAATTACTAACAGAAACAGACATAATTCTTTAAACAGTGAACACCTCAAACTCTAAATCTGATAGTTCCGTCATGAGCATGGGTTACATAATGCATTTGCATTAGCTGAGACAATTCTGTAGAAGAGCAGAGACCACAGGAAGATACTTGACTAGCCACAGAGATAAAATAATGAGAGATTTAACCACTTCAGACTTGCAGTTTGTAGCAGTAGACAAACTGCTAAATTGTCCTCCACTTTGCAAGTGTGAACCTACACATCTAGATATAAAGAACATGAGTAGATTGATTTGGTTCCTGACAAATAAAATGAGGAAGAGTGATCCCATTTAGATAATGAATGCCTGAACTCTTTGCCCAGAATTCAAATTAAACTTAAATATTTTTTTAAGGTTCAAAGGCATATGATTAAAAAACCCTGTATTGGCTTTGGCTGACATTTGTGCCATGCTCAGGCACCACATAATATATAACAGTTTAAGATTTCTCCCCTTGATGTCTTGGGCCTCATCTTCTAGGATGGATATTTGGAACGGGAGAAGCAGGGTCTTCAATTGCTAAGCACTAACACAAGCTAGATCTCAGTCGTCACTATTGGGATTTACTTGGTTACTTCAGCTCTCTCCTCCTGCAACATAGAACTTTCATATTTGATTATTTTTCTGCAAAAGTCAAACCTCCTTGGGGTATACACCAGGTCTACCCATTCTCCTGCATTACCCACCAAGTACAACAAGGTCCTTGTGCAAAGACAATCCTACGAATGTGAAACTTGTGCTGCAATCAAGCAAGCCAAGTGAATAATGCCCCAGTCGTATGGAGGATGCTGGCTGAAATATAAATATGGAGAGGCCTGGCAGATTGACTACATCACACTCCTGCAAACTTGCCAGGGCAAGCACCACGTTCTCACAATGGTGAAGGCAACCACTGGATACATTTCCAGCCACAAGAGGATCCCTTTGTGGTGGGGCTGATGAAGGTTGAGGAGCAACAGGTGCCAATTGCTATGACAAACCCAAAAAAACAAACAAAACTCAACACATCTCAGATGATGCATACTGCTTTATTTTCACTGGAATGGCAAAAAAATGGTCTGATGTAAGCAGAAGAACAAGTAGCCTGTCATCTTGCTGGAATGTCTCTTTCCATTCAGTTTTGCAGATTCAAAAAGATCTTCTAGTGTGAGTAAAAGTCACAGAAGTATCCAGATTGTATAAATGTCTAACTGAACTCTATGCCTATTGAAATTAGTTTAACTTGGATATCTCTAAAATTATTGTTGGACATATAAACAGAATTTAAATAATCAATGATTGACATGTATTTTACTTCTTTTATAGTAAATATAGATAATCTTCTAACACCTGTGGAAATTACTACTAGTTTTAGCTGAAATTATTTTAGAGTGAACAGGACAGTCAATGCAACAAATTTAGTCATCTTCAAATACATAAAAGTTAGCAAATCTACTTTTTTGTGGAAGTTAATGTAAATCTCATGTACGTATTCAAAGTGATAATAAAAATACTTATGTAAGTCACATGTATTAAGAAAAAATATCACAGTTGTATACTTTTTATAGTAAAAGATGTTTTATACATCTTCTTAATTGAAATGCTTGGAAGTTTTTCTGGAGGTGAGCCCTACATTTTAAAGTTTCAATTATCCTTTTGCAACAGATGGTAAATGTTCTAGCATTTAAGTATCTAGTCTTGCAAGAACTGTATACCATGAAGGGGAAAAGGCAAAAGAGCAAACATACCTAGGAAGCCAAAACCTCATATTCAGAGTACAAATGTTCTTTGTTTCTTAAAGGAGAATTTGAAAAAAAAAAATTATAATACAAAACCATTCACTTTATAAGTAAAGACACTCTTGGTTTTGTGGGTTTTTTTGTTTGGTGTTTTTTTCTCCTGGTTCATAGCTCTTCTGAACTATTTGAATATAAGTGAGTTTCAGAACCACTACAGACTGAAATTTCTGCATTTCCACAGGTGGTGTGTTATTTCACTGCTTAATTTGCAAATATTCAAATGTGTACACTTGCCCATTAACATCATAGTATATTCTTTCTTATTAACACACTCGCATATTAATACTATCAATACATTCCTTCTCAGAAGATGATGACAAACATATCTCTCCTTTCAAAATTACTATCTGCAGGAGGTTTCTTTAATTACATCTTTTAAATAAGCTCTTGGTAATAACAATAACCAGCTGAATGGAACATTCCTCTTCTTTAGCTTTGAAATTTTCTCTCAGGTGGCTTACATGTACCATATGAGTCAGATTTAAAAAAAAAATGAAAGAAAGATGTACAAGTTCTTTGACTCAGGCTATACAGCATATGATTGACGTAAAGAGCATCATCTCTTTTGTTCACTAGAGTTTTTTATTATTATTTTTCTCTGGTCTTCTGCTTTCCTGTGCCTCAAATAAGGCTAATTACAAAGGAAAAAAGTTGAAACTGGTGGAGAGAGATCCTTTAAAGCCATTCCTTTTGCAGAATGGAACAAAAGAAAGTACCAAGGGCATGGATAGGCCTCGAAAAAAAGAAAAGAGAAAAACCATCTAATGAGGATGTTGAGATAAGTGCTTGTGAAGAAAACTGGCAAAAAAGGGCTTTTAGTCTAAAATCCATAAATGAGTGGGCATTAGATGGGTACTAGAACATTTTTAACAAGAGAGGCCACCAAACTGTATCATCCTATGCAAGAGCTACAACCCTAAAAAAATCTTCTTCTTAGCAAGATAAGGATTTTTTCTCCTTGAAATATTAATTTGAAAAAGAAATACTTGAAAATTAAGGAGTATTATTCATGTCTGTGAATCCATTATACAGGAAGACACTATCAAAGGTGCTTTAGATATAATTATGAATGCTGTCGACTTTCTAAAGGTCAAAGATCCCAAACAGTATGAAGAAATTGTTCACAGTATATGATGGCTCAGACAGGATTTGACCTCCAATCTCTCTTTGAGTCTTCTAGGCTGTGCTAAAGAAACAGCATGTACAGCATCAACTAGAGAAGAGTTTAAGAATCAAATCATTTGCCCATCCTCCAAACCTATTTCTTAATACTCCTGGGTAATTGGGCACTCAGACGTGCTTGATATCCCTGGATGTGCAGGTCAGGTGTTTGAGACTCAGTCTAATTACCAGCGAATGACTGCCAGCTAAGCATTGTCCATTTCAGCTCCCAGTACTGCTCTTGGAACAAATAAAGGAGAAAAACAAATCTGAAAGGGAGAGAAGATAAAAGGAGAGGAAAATAAAATACAGGACCTGATCCAATGACTGTAGAAGTTAATGGAAAGTCCCATTACCTTCAGTGAGGTATAGATGAATCTCTGCGTTTAACATGACAGGCAGTTCTTTATCCCATCGTATATTAGATCTCTTTTCACTTGTGTACCAGGAAATTTGCATTTAGTACCAGTGATCTGATTTTTGAACATATTCTAACAGATTTATGAATCAGGGAATTACTTGCTTTAACTTTTTTCCAGAAGTTTCTCTTAATATGGAAGAAGAGATTACAGTATAACAACAGTAGTCCCCAAAATTCCCTCTGGCCATAACTGAAAATTGGATATTTTCACTGCCTGTGGTGCATTTTGATTGTGAATAAGAAAAGTAATAAAATACTTAGTGCAGATTTATGAACAAAGTGTTTCCTAAACATGTGATTCACTTTACAGGGCTCCTTTCCTATTTATTTTTAGTGAAATTTCTGGCATGTGTTCTGTGCTGCAGATGGACCAGCAAAATACACATGTATCTAGTGATCAGGTGTTCGAACTTGATTGCCAGCTAACAGCTTTTGGTGTAATAGAGGATTCACCCACAGGTGTCCTACACACAGGAGAGTAATCTTTTGGCACTAAGTTTTCACAGCAGGCTACCTGTGTGGCTGATAGTCGCTGGCCCTTTTATGCCACTTGCTGCAGCATTTCCCAAATTCTGCATCAATGATGAACAAATATAGCAGGGTAACACCAAATAGTTTGATGTGTCTCCTGCAATATTCCAGGATTACTTATTACAGTTTACTGTTTGATTTACTGAATAGTGAAACTGAATTAATATTAATATTAGGTGGTTTATATCAACTATTTCCCTTGTATCAGGGTTTTTCCTAAACCATCACTCATAAAATTGATGTTTTAAGTGTTTTTGATAGCATAGATATTATGATAGATAATACCTTCTGCAACAACTGCAGAAGAGATGGTAAGGGTATTGTGCTAGGTTCAAGCTAGAGAGATTAATAATGTTCTGTATTTGTAAGACAGTCTTTTATTTTGCTTTATTATGGCACACATAGTGTCAATGAAACATTAGAAGTCATTCCATAATGAAATTCTGTTGCTTCTTGCCTTTAAAGCAAAATTATAATCCTTCTGTTTCACACATTAAAGATTGAGTTCAGCCTCTGAATAACACAGTAGCTCTTCAGAGGACACTTGAATTTTTTTATCACATTTTAAGGAAAATATTTACTGGCTGTAGCAGAGGACATAAATGTAAATGCTCTGTTACTGATATTTTGCACATTTTTCTCACATATCTTTGAATTCAATTAGCTAAATAATTTCGACAAACCACAAACTTCATAGACCCAAGTCGTGTCTTAAACTTGATGCTTTTGAAGTACAAAAACTGTACATGCAGAACAGTTTCTTTTATTCCTTTTAACCTACATGAGTTTGACCAATAGAACTACTGAGAAATAAGAATTATTTATATTGTGGGGGAGGAGGGGGGAACCTCTGTGGGCTTTTTTTCTTCAAGTTGTTACAGAAGTTATGTAGTGAGATAGAATCCCACCTCAATGATCTATACGCAAATTGTACTGTAGATAGTAGAAGCCCTAGGTGAATATTGCTTGGTTGAGACAAAAGGGAAAAATGTGGATTGAGTGGATGATGCTGATTGATCTTGAGGAATAATTAAACGGGGAGACAAATAGTTTCCCTCTGTTAAATGTAACTGAGTTAAGAAAGGGACAAAAAGGCATGTTGGTAACAAACTAAGTAGTTTAGTTGCTAATTTGCTGGGATTTGTAATTTGTGGTATCTCTGCTTCAAGGCAGGGGAGCCAATGACCCTGAATGCCTCTTATTCATGTCCCAGATGTCACCAGCTCTGTCACGCAGTTTGCTTGTACAGGGAGTTCAGTCCTGTCTGAGCCGATCAAGAACTGACATGCCAGGGAGATCCTCACAGTGTGCTGGGAGATCATAGGACGTGTGAAATGCGCAAGAATGACTTCATGTTTAATCTTGAAAAGGCCTCTCATTGCTGAGTGCAAAAGGAGATGAGTGTAACAAGCCTCTTAAAGTGAGTAGAATGCAACAGGCATCATTTGTGAATGAATGTGAGATGGCAATGTGGACACAATTGGCTTTGGAAGCTTNGATCTGCTGGCCATGCTCTTCCTAATGCATCCTAGGATGCCATTGGCCCTCTTGGCCTCAAGGGCACATTGCTGGCTCATGGTCATCTTCCTATCCACCAGGACTCCTAGACCTGGCAATCAAGAGCACATAGACATGCCCATAAAATGCACCAAAAAGATGCAACACTACCAGCCACCTTTTTCTTGGTGGTGCAACAGATTTAGTGGTACACTGGAACAGGTTCATTGTGTCTAGCCATAAAGAAAATCTAAGTATACTGTATGTACAGTTATAAAATTGTATTCAGAGATGAGTCCACTTCCTTCCAGTTTTTCTTACCCAAATGATCTAGGTTGTATAGCCTGCATAATATCATTAGCATCTATCTGGTAAGACACTTGCAGGTTTGATGACCATCCTTGTCTAAAGTAAGCAGAATTTCTAGACCAAAGTTTCACATTTTAGTGTTGATAAAGGACTGCAATAAATACTGCTTCATCTGTATTCAGATTGATGACTAAAATAGAAATAGGGAAGGAAAAATGAAGGAACAAAGATAAAACTGAGAGAAAAGCTATGCAGCTCTCTTTCCACTAGTCCTAAAAGGTTTTATTCATCATTATGGATGAGTCTCTGCTTCTGAAAAAAGTTAACTGCGATGAGGTATTCAGACCTAGGGCTGCTTTACCTCTTTTAACTGACTGTGCTGCTGAATCTGGAAAGAATTATGTGAGTAAACATCATCTGTGGAAACAAACTATATCCACATTGGACCAGTGAAACAGAAACAAAGGGAACAGAAACTCTTTTCTGAATGGCATTTGGCTTGAAGACTCCAGGAGGCATAGATCTTACAGTACTACATAATGAAAATGTAACATCCAAGTATATAGTGCTGCATTTATCTACAGATATGAAAAATATTTACAAAATATATAAGCTAGTTTGTTTTTATTGTTTAGTGCATGAGTTTACAAACATTATAGGGCCAAAAGTATGTGCATATTTATATACTATGCAAGTTGCACTTGAAGTCAGTGTATCACTATGTATATTAGGCAAACATATTTAGCTGAACTTTTATGCTTGTGTTTAGATAACCAAAGGCTTGAGACTATCATCATCTTGGCATAGAAGATTTTCACTGACCATCCAAATATGGCTACTTTGAAAATAGAATTTTTTGCATCAGTATTACACAATAATGTAGGACAGAAAGTAAAAGAAATGCCCTGTTCAACGGGTCTGAAGAACTTTCGCTTTTAAAATTTACCATGCATTAATTATGTGTGACATTTCAGGGAGTGAGAGTTGTTTGTAGCCTATGGCAATGAGCTAGTGAAATGAGACATTACTGAGCCAGAAAATAAAAATATGTCAGTATATCAAATTACACAGATATTGGTAGCCTAGATGTATTTGCTAGTTTGGAAATCTATGTTTGATATTGTGGAATTAAAGCTCTGTACACTGGTTTTAGAAAGCAGTACCACATTTCTCTAAAAATAACAACATTGAAGTGGTTGAGTAAAAAGAAATGAAATTCTCATCTTGCAGAACCACTGCAAAGAGAAACAATAAATAAAATATCTTCTGTAAACCTATCCTGTAGCTAATAAAAATGATGATAGAACTACTGAAATGCATTTCAAAACCAAAAAAAGCTTTGAAAATTCCTTCTCATTCAACGAAATAAGGAAAAGGCTTATTGAGGATTTATATGCTGTGTGTAAATATATTACTTGGTTTTCCCCTTCTTTGGAAGAATATCTTTCTCTAGTAGTCCAGTTAGTTGCAAAATTCAAAATCAATTTCTTCCCTCACATAGGGGAAGGAAGTACCTCTAACTTTCTGGGGATCAGTTCTTGTTTTAATTTGATAATGCTCTATTTTACAGTATGTTTGTTGTTACATACTGCATTAACTGTATTTTTACAGTATGTTTGGTTGTTGTTTTTATGTCTTCTGATCCCATGGAAAGAGAGACTGTCTTTCTCATAGGCAAAGACAAGCTGTTGAAACACCTGACAGAAGAACTATGGTGTTAAAAAACAAACTAAAAAAAAAAACAAAACCCAAACCAAAAACCATCCTATAAACTGGAAATGCTTGAGCCAGTGGGAAATCTTTTAACATTCCTCCTACCCTAGCCACTTGGGTGCCTGTCTTACTAGTGCTGAAGTGTGAGCTTCATGAGTATTAAAATAACCACTTTACCAAGAGTATCTGAAGATTTTCTTCTAGCACCTCTGATATTTTAAGGACATAGTATTTCCCCTCCTCTTTTATGTTACTACGATCTCCATTGTCTTCTTTAGTGTAGGGAAATTTGGATGGGAAGTCCTCAAATTCTCAAGACTCATTGCTGTGTAGCGCAAGATGATCCATCCTAAGCCTGGGTAAACCTCCTCATCTGTGCTGATACAGGTTTGTTGTTAAGGATTTGCAGTCCTGCAGCCAATCTCAGGGTTAAATGAGTTAGGTAAATATGATACTCGATGGATTTAACATTCCACTTTATCAAAATGCAAAAGAAACAGCCTTTATCTTAGCAAGCAAAATTTAAGATTTGAATAGCATTTCCTTCAGTACCTGCAAAGTGTGGCTGTCAGCTAGCGCATTAGTGTCCATCTACAAGCCAAAGCTTGCATATTCACTGTTCTTACAGAAGACTTTGAAATTTGTGGGAAAACACTAATAAATTTCATCTTTGTTGACTTATTTTTTTTTAGATTTTGTAGCATCATCTAGGTCATAGCTCTCATTTGTTTTTTAAAATGTAGATTTAAAAAGTTTCCTATAGATTTTAATTATTTTAACAGTTTCCAAAAAGCTTCACATTTGTTTGGCAAAAGTAGTGTTTATTGTACTGTGATATTTATAATGATTGAGTACTGAGACTGTGGAACTATGGGTGCTTTTAATTTCAATGGCTGATATTACTTTAAACCCAGATAACTGTTACAGAGGCTTCTCTGTTTTTTTCGTTCTACAATGCTAATACACTTCCAGTCAATTATACCTTCACTGAAGTATCCTGTTCTCTTCATAGTTTTTACCGTTGTATCTGTGTGCCTTCCATCAGTGTGTTAAGCAGTATGCAGATGACTAATGTCTGTTGCTGTGTTTGTTCTTGGACTCCAAAGACACAGCAGTGTGTTCAGTAAAGTGGCTTTACTTTGAAAAGATCGTCTTAGGAACCTCAAAAGCATATACTCTAAATTGAATAGGCAGGCATGAGGTTTGTTATGATCAATTCCTCAAGAAGTGGTGAAATAAACAAGCACTCCAAAATCTGCACCTTCTGTGCAGACAAGATTTTTCTGATTTTTGAATGCTCTACTGGGCCAAGCAGGAAATTGTTGCTGATCATCATCTTCATCTGAGTGCATTAGGCTGTCTTTCATATTGATACTCTTTGAATCAGCAAATGAATGCCCTGAATTGTGATATTCAGTGGCAAAACAGAACAAGGGGTAGAGGATAGGTTTGATGCACCTGGTATACAGCTGCTGAGAAGACACACTGCAGTGTTTTGTATTGGTTATGTCATGCATAATTTATAGTATTGCTATAGCACTTTAACAACCACATGACAGATGTGATTTTGGAGAACAGATCCAAATGATTGAGCAGGATGGAGAAGTCACCTAGAAAACTGAAGACGAACTGCTATGCAGAAAGTTAGTGTTAGCTTGCTAAACTACATACCAGCCTTTTCAATTGTAGAATGCAAGTAATGAATTGTGTGGTTGTACAGATAGTGACTTCTGTGTGATAGAAATGTTTATAAAATGTTTCTCTAAAAATTGGATTAACTACAGAAGTATTCCACTTCCTCCTTAACTGAGTGCTCCAGCTGAATGAAAGGAACTGTGGTTGTGGAGGAAGTAGCAGTATGAGCAGCAAACTGTGCAATAGCTTTAAAATCTTAACAAAAGGATATCTTTTGAGAGAGTTAGGGCACATGGAAAAATCAACTGATTGAAAATGGAATTTAGTAGTTATTACTGTTAAAATTTAAAATCATGATTAGACATACTCTTGGTTCTGTAAAACAACAGCAAAAAACTCTCTCCCACCTTTAGCCACTCTAAAACAAAAGAAAATTTAAATAAAATGTGGAAGGAAAAGTGTCTACACTTTAGGCATATATATACTGCATTCATCTCTGTCTATTACTATGTCCTCTATTGCATGTAATGAAAAGAAATGGAGCCTGTTTTTGACAGAAGCTAGGAAAATATCTGTGAGGATTGTTTCTTGACAGCAGAAAAGGAAAAACAGCAAGGACGTGCATTACTTCACTCTTGTTACTATGTCATCTTCCTCTTCAGTCTCTGTTAATGTCTTCTTCTGGTCTGATCCTGCTGTGACTGAGCATTACAAAGTTGTTCACGCCTCCATGCGTAAGTCCATCAACCAATTAGTCTTCAGAGCACATAATACATATAGATGGCATAGCAATGGGTTCAGACCTAGGTCAGCATACTCCAAGGTTTCAGTCAATATGAAAAAAGTATAGGTCTACATTATTGGTTATATCGATCTAGATAGTGGATTTTTCATTGTTGTTTCTTTTTCAAACTTACTTCCAGCTGTGATCACCACTGTTATTCTGACATTTGCCTTAACATTCAACACGGAATTTCTCACTATGACAAACACTGATTTTAAGCATCTGAAATGTATCAAAGTACAGGTCCTATATTGACTCTTTATAGGTTTTTCTGCAAATCTTGCATACCTGTGTTTTAAAATATCCCTGTAAGGTATCAAATTTTTACATATAATCAGCTTCTGTTTTCTTCTGAAATTTGGAGGACTTGTTGATGCGGACTTCTGTGGTTAGTCTGCCTCAAAAATATGTCATGCTTGCAAACTGCTGAATGCAATGGCTAATGTGCTTTAATTGAACTGAAGTTTCAGGTTTTGAAAGTCCAAACTAAAATAATCATGGAACAATTATTACTGATTCTGTTTAATGTAGTTCGAAACAAATGTGAGTAAAACAGTGAGACATCCTGGATTAGAGTAAGCCTACCTTGGCATTTTAATGGAGGCAGGGAATCACTGTACAAATATACTGAGGATTTAGGATCAAGTATATCTTAGCAGAAAAAAGGGAAATTGCTTTGCTGAAAAATATAGTGTCTATTTTTTTCCTCCATTGCTATCCGCAACTTTAGGAGTTAGAAAAAAACTTTTCTGTTTGTTGCTTTGTCTTTTATTTTATAGTAAGGAGGGAGATTATATCTACTTATCTCTTTGATTTTATTTAGTATGCTGATGCACAAATCTGTTTAGCTGTGATCTACCACTGTCTTGTATTAACTTGATTTTTTTTTTAATAATTTCTGTTTTGTCATTTTAACTAAAATGAGAAGTAGGCTTAGTAGGTTAAAACAAATACAAATTTATATTATTGTAACATTTTGAGATTAGAAAATGAGACAGTACCAACTATTGTTAAAGCAACATAAAACTGGAAGCTGCTGCATTCAGCTATGGCCTAAGCTCCCTTATCAATCAAAAAAAGGCAATGTGTTATATTAATTCTGAAAAAAAGTCCAGTAATTGGAATATACTGATATCAAAGCTACCCATAGTAGGTAAAGTATATTTATTTGTATTATATACCCATATAATTAAGTTCTAATGATAAAATTCATGTCCCACTGTCATTTATTTCATTGGAGCCAGAAATTTAGCTTAGATTTAGAGGGTTACATCTTGCTTTGCTGTTCATAAGAAAAATGGTCGCAAGAATGGGAACCTCACTGAAATGTATTCCTTTGAATTCAGAGTATGATATATTATCCAGAGAATTTCAAAATACCTTTCTAGTCCATACATAGAACTGATTTGAGAGGGAAGGTGAAGGTGCTGTTATGCTTCATGAGATTATCTTGATAAATCAGAGTTTTAAACAAATAGAATGTAATCAGGCTCCCACAGATCATTTCAAAATATCCTCAGGCCTCTGACATTTCCATATTTCCAAAGCAAGCAGTGGTAAAGGTGTCTTTAAATGCAAGAACAAAACTAAAGACACGTCTGCTCCACCTCCAAATTTGGAAAGTGGCATATCATAACAAAGACTGGATCAGGATCAGTCTGCCTACGTAGAACTAAAAGTGAACATCCACAAGCAGATACACAACCAACAACTCAAAATACTTCTGGAAAGCCTTTTCCACTTAAATCACATTACCTTTACTACATATTGAACCGCTACTATATAAGTAGCTTCAGTTCAAAGAAAGAGGAGCTTGAAAAAATTCTGAACTCTAAATAAATCATTGACCTTCAGTACGTACCACATCTCATAATCAAACTGTCAAAATCAGCAGACTTCTATCTTTTCTAGACCAGTACCTTCTGCTGGTGGAGCCTTTGGTGGAAGCTGAACTATAATAACTCCATGTAATACACTGAATAAGTGCAATATAATACAAAACACATTTCAAAATTGTTCTGATACTACTAACAAAAAATTAATGCTTTATATTAACTTTTTATATGGGAATGTTGATTATTAATGACTAAGAGAATGAGATTGGTAAAGCATTTTTTTTCTGTGATTTAAAAAAAAAATGCTACCCAAGATAAAAATCTCAATGCATCCAAAAATTGTTTGATATTTTAGAAGTAATGATTACTGTGAACAACGTAAATGGAAGCTGTTGGGTAACCAGCAGTGTTGACTATGAGTCTGCCAGACTGAGTAGTTCAGTATAAGATATAGGTGTTTAACTTTAGACATCAATCAAAACCGAAAAGAAAAGGCCTTGTGTTTCTTCCTTTATTGTATCCTGCTTTGCCTTAATTCCCAGCTCTAATGAACTGGATAGTTGTTACCAGTCATCTCCAGTCTGTGTGAACATAGAAAATTTGTTCTTTTTTTGACAAAAAGAGGTGAATTTTGCTCAAGTATCTACAAAAGAAAGTAGGGAATTCTGAGTTAGATAGGGTACCGTTCTGGGAAAGATGGTTTAGAGGCAGTTCACTAAAGACTTTTTTCTTTTTCTGTTTACTTTAGTTGAACTATTGACCTTGCAAACATATTCAGCTTTCTGTGAGGTTGGGTTGGTTTTTCCTTTGAGTGGCTTTTGGTGCCCAAGCTTTGAAACATGTATGACAAGACCCAGCTTATCTCTGAGGCGGCTGGATTTTCTGCCTCCCCTGCTGGAAAACACACCAATCTTGGGAAATCAAGCTAATGTCTCTCAGCTGTGCAGGGGAAGTGTGAACAGCTCTGTCAAATGAGCTACCCCCAGATCCTTTTTTTCAGGCAGCATCTTATACTCAAGCAGTCACTTCACATTTGCCATTTGAGCAGTTGTGATATTACTGCTGTTTTATTGCCTATAGGAGAGTTTCTGTGAGGAATCAGAAGCTGGTCTTTCAGCTACCCTGGCCTAAAAAGGTTTTAGTCACAGGACTCTATTACTGAGGAATGAGTAAGGAGTCCTGACAGGATAACAAGAGGATATGAACACATAGCTCTGGCCTAAAGGTTGCTAACTGACCAAGTGGTAATATGAGGGGAAGTATTTTCCAGCCTTGAACCTCTTTATCCCCAGATAAGTATATTAAATGCCGTCAGTTAACCCCTTGAGTGCAATAACCCAGTGCTGCCAGGGGCACGCCTGATACGATAGACCCTCATGCTTCCTAATCAGTGGTGATGTATAAGGTACAGTCATAGGTCCAGATGTGCCATAGGTCCATTCCTTTGTTGGATGGAAAGACATCTCTGGGAATTTAGAATGACAAATCAAAATTTCAAGTGTACAACTACAGTGGCTTAAAAATGCATGAAAAATATAAAACAAAAGAGCACTCAGGAAAGAAATTAGCACAGTGTAGAGTGGAAAAAAAGTCAGGAATTTTGCTTTGGAATTGAGTTGATTTTTTTTTTTAATTTGTCTTGTTGGATTTTTACTCTCTTCTTCAGATAGTTTCCTAAAGAGTGAATGTGCTTATTTCCTTCCTATACTTTTTCCTCACATCATGGACATTACTAAAATTCACTGAAAAATATCAAAGCTATTATGTCAAGTGGGGATAAACTTATGAATAATAAGTTAGACTTTGTAAAAAGTTTTCAGTCCTATATAATGTATTTTTTCAGATTTTTTCGTGTAACATTTTTTAATTGAATTTCCAGACAGAATATTTCTGTTGTCAAGATGTTGTCTTCTAAATCGGTGTTTTTCCTATAGTGCAAATATGTAAGATTTTTATCAGTTTAAGTGTGCAGAAAAAGACATCCAAGAGTTCACTGGTTGTTGTACAAGATGTTTAAGGCCAAAATTGGCCATTCTGGGAGGTACCTCCCTCCCAGTTTAGTAAAGACTAGACTCTTCTTTGTACTTACATTACACAGAACTTTACCTCTTGTCTAATTTCACTGAACTTACTAGGGTTGCTCATGTGACATGGTACCAGTCAGAAGATACATTAATGGCAGACTCAGCCATATGGAAGTTATAGTTATTTAACAGAAGTTTTGTCTTCATTGACATAGAGGTATCAATCTATATCTTATAGTGTGATGACTAATTCTGTTGTTTATGATGAGTGTCTTACAAATAATGTGTATTTGGTGACTAGAAACTATCTTAATTGCCTGGAGGCACCTCACATTGATGCATTAATGGATGAAAAATTACATTTAGCATTTCATAATTTGTTTCAGGCTTTTTCATGATTTAGCATCAAGTCTGATAAACTTATAGAGCAGTAACTCATAAGATGTTTTATTAAGTCTTGGATGTGAGAGATGTTACATAAGCTTAATCAAAATCAGCACTCTGCATTCTAAGTATTGAGAGCCAAGTGCTGGTTGTTCAGGCAATGCCAGAGGGCAGACCTTGAAGACAAAAGTTGTCTCAAGACACACAGTCATGAGACATTATAGGCTTTGTGTGTTGCTTTTGAGCATGAGCTGGCACAGTAATGGATATGGTGCTGTCTTTTAAAGAGGAATGCTGAGAATACTAGGGAGGAGATAGAGAGGCTTGAGATGTGCATCACATAGCAGTGCACATCAACAGTTCTATAGTGTAGCTTTCAAAGCACCTATTAGTCCTCCTTGATCACACAACACTATATTAACTGAGGTCGGAACAGGCTGTTTCTCAGCCCATTTCTATGCACTTGCATTGTTTCCAGCATCCACACTCTATGACTGAAACCTCAGCTGAGGCTTCCTGAACTTTTTTCCTGTGTGGACAGCAGACAAGTTTGAACTTTGAGACTTTACTCAAACTCTGGATGAGCTATATTGCCCAGTTTCCTGCCTGTGGTCTTTTTGGTGTCATACCTCCATATACATACTCATAAGAAGTTTTGGCCTGCCTAGAAATAACTGAGGAGCATGGCAGCTGGGAATCCACACTTGAGTACTCGCCGGATGCAGATAACTTGCCACATTGTGTAGATGTGTGCTCATCCCCTGCAAAATGCAGCACGGGCACCAAATAAAAACTGAGTATCCCAGCTACAAGGGAACAGTTGTGTTTGTGTTTCACTGCCTGTTTCACTTACAAGATCCTGCTTCACAAATGCAGGTTGATGAGATGTTTGTTTCCCTGCTTGTTTGCAATGGTTGGCTTAGAGACATATTAATGGTGCAAATGAATGATATCATAATATTAATATACATGTTAACTGTACCCTCTTAAAAAGGGTCTGTCTTTAGAGTGCTAATAATATGCATATAAATCCTTTCTTTAAATTGCATTTTTTCCTATCAGGAAGAAATCACTTTAAATGTAATTGATGCAGCTGGTAGTGTGGGTATTTTCTAGGAAGAATCAAATTATTCTCCTTTTTAAACGTCAAAATTTGAACAGAACAAATCCTAGGTTTGTCTTGCATACTCCGAACTCCAGAGCTGCCCGATAACTGTGCTCTGCCTTCCCCATTGTACATACACTACCAAGGTCCCTTTCTTCCATGAGACACCAGAGCAGGCCAGTCAGAAGTCATACTTTTTAAATTTGTTTTAATTTGGTTTGGTTTCTGCATTATAATAAATTTAATCAGATTATGGTCACTTGACCCCCAGAGGCTCAGCTCTAATTTGCTGCAACTGCCTGATCATTGGTTAACTAGATATAGACATGAACCATTCCTGGCAGGGTTCTCTACACATTAGTTTAAGAAGCCATCATTTTTGTATCCATCACTTTTGCCTTCATTCAGTCACACCTCTAAGGTTTCCCAATTATACAAGAGTTAGAAATTCCCCATATCAAATTGCCCTTTGCCATGTATGCCATCTTTATCCCATCATGTAGTACACATCATTCTGAAATCTCTCCTTTCTCCTGGGAGTAGTGTGAAGTTTATGCCATTCCATGGGCCAGCAGAATTTGTGTGCATGTACCACGCCTTAGTTCTAACTATAGAGCTGTTTGTCCATCATTCCTTTGAAATTTATTAACACAAACTCACAACTGTGCATGAAGAAATGGGGTAAATAGGCAAACAATAAATACTCAGATCTGGTTTTTACATGTCTGGTTTAGCCTCATTTTCTGAGGAAACTAAGCTTCCATGATTTCCAAGAGAATATATATATGTTTGTCTCTCTTCCCTGGACCTATTGGCCAGTTTCAATCAAATCTAGTAAAGAGGTCTCAAACTGTAAAGTTCATCAAATTACCTCAAACAAGGCATCTGAGTGATGTGATAGACCATGATCCAAAAGACAAAGATTGCAGTGTAAATTCAGCTAAGATTAGATCCCAGAGAATCCACACAGGGAAAGGTATTTAGAAAGACCTATCACAGAAGAAGCTTTAGTTACTGATAAAACACAAAACCAACACAGACCAGGAGACATCAGTTTTACCTCTCATGGAATTACCCATTATTTTTTGTGTAAGTAACATATCTTACTATTGCAACTAAAACCGTGTGGGTGATAAGTAAATCATCCCCAGCTTTACCATAGACTTCTTTACGCAGAAAGTATCTTAAAAGATGACCTAAAATATGAAAGAATATTTTGTCTGCTTTTTTATTCTTCCTTGTTAAGAACATTGTACTAGAAGAAAATAATTGACTACTGGGTTCAGTCCCTGCTAACCATGGAGGTCAGACTAACTGGCCAAGCTCCACATACAGTGTTTCTTGCAATGCATCTTGCTCTACACTGGGCACGCTTGATGCATTACAAGGTTTCACTGATAAAGTGAAAAACCATAATTTAGTAAGGCATAAAACTGCTTGGTCCATGTTTACTGCTAATGCCTATTTTACCCAAGCAAGTAAGAGGAAACTTTGTTGTGTAATGCTTTCCACATTTTGAAGTCTCTTAATTTCAGGGCTAACGCTCAGTCACAGGATATGATTAGCAAATCTGAAGTTGCAGGAATACTTTCAAGGTACAAAACAAACACTAAAAAATATTAAGAACTGTAAACATAAAGATAATGTGGAAAAAGTGGAAAATGTAGTGGAGATTGCAAGAATACGGGGGAAGAAGAAGATCCATGGTCACTTAAGGCATATGATGATGAAACTGTCATTGCTTAATTCTTTGCTTGTTCCTAAATCCCTGTATCCGTAAAAAAGTTCAAACTTTTAAGAATTACTTCCATCACTTTTTTGTGCTCTTCTGTCACACAAGACAAATTCAAATTTTCTGATACATTTTATTGCTTCCTGCACCAAATGTAATTGGCAAGCATGAAGTGCTTTGTTCTTTGTTTTTCTTTTCTCGAGTGAAGAGTGGAAGAAAAATCCTGTTTCTCCTAGAACAGTCTTATTCCATTGACTTAATTAGTATTATTTCTAAACCCTATCAGAAAATAAATACATTAACACTCTTATAAAGAATTTATAATACATCTTAACATAGTAACTACCATCTGCTGTAATTCATATGTCAGATTATGTAGTAAGAAGATAACTTTGCTATCCTACCAGTTCTCTCACTGGGAAACCTTTCTTGTTGTCATTTCTCTTTTCTTTTCAGATGTCTCCCCTCCCTCACTAACTATAAATATACCAGAATCTTAAGATTTCATTACTTTTCCCATCCAGCTGTTCTATATTTCTCCCTTTACGTTGCCCAGTTTATTCCTGATTTTCCGGGTTTCAGTAATCACATTTCCAGACATACACAACTGAAGACTATGTGAAGCGTTATGTTCTGGTTAGCTTGTGTAGTCATGAGCAGCTAGCTGTTCCTTTGAACACATAAATCAAATTCTCACAGCAAAATTCAAGTGATTCTAGAATCACTAGTTGTAGGTAGAAGGAAGAAATAGTCCCCATGAGGAAAAAAATAGAGTTAAACACTAAACTATTGCCCAGAAGCTTTCAGAAGCCTTGCTAATGGGTTTTATAACATATAATAGAAGCCAAAGGCTCCTGGGCTTTTTTTTTCCTCTCCTATAAAGAATGCAAAAGAAATTTCAAAGAAATAAGATCTCTTAAGATTAGACAGTTTCAAGTATGAAACATGATTCTTATAACCACCATGCCCCTTTAGATTTTTAATCTAAAATCCAGAAGTCAAGAAGATTGGAACAAGTTTCAGAGACACATCTTAGTCCTAGCACTGGTACCTTTCCATTTGACTGTAAGTTTTTTCAGATCTAAACAATGGACATAAAGGCTAGGCAGTGAGAAACACAAAGAGCTGGTTTAAGTTTCTTAAGTATTAAAATAATACAAATAGTAATACTCAGCTATATATAGTTCCCACTCAAAGACCAACACATGTGGGGAAGTTTTTAGAAGACACCAATGTCCTACCAAGCTTGAGGAACTCTACAGTTGCTTTGGGCTACTGTAAAAGAATATTTTAAAAGGTTGAGAATGCTATTTTAAAGCTCTACTTTAATCTTTACTTGCATTTTCAGATAAAAATGATTAATTTGAGCAATGAAATCAGTCTTAGCTCTACAAGGAAGTGCTGACAATCTAACACTCTTAGGCCTGCTCATTAATTTGTTACAGTACAAGAACAAAAACCAGAGAAACCCCATATAAAATCTTGAGGACGTGAGGGTCTGTTTATATCAAAGGCCTAATCTTATAACCGCTTGCACATGTTTTGATTCTTAAACGTGCAGGTAGATCTACAGGGCTACAATTTTCAGGATTCAGCAAATAACAGCATTTGTCAAATACACATTTTCTGGGACTCCCAGTTTGAGAAATGAATAAAAGTTTATTGGTTGTATTAGCAATGCATTTGTTTTTCCTCCTTGAGCTTTATCAGGAGGTGTCATGCGTTATAGTTTGGTGACAGTGCTAGAAAAAAGTGAAGACAGAACTGACCTCTCATAGCATTTTTGTGACCATGGGGCTCACACAAGCAGCTTGGCATCTGCCGGCACATCTTTAGCGAGTTGGCAGCCCCAGCGCCCTTTGCAGGTTGCAATCAAACCTGCCTTCTACAGCAGCCTCTTTCTGGCTGATTAAGTTTAATGTAATTTTAATTAAAAACCACAGTGTCAAAGGGTTTAGCTGCTCGAGAAATGAGCACAGATTGTGGCACAGTGGCAGCAGTCACTTGGAAAATGGAAATGCATCCTGACAATATTGTGTAGGGGCCAGATAAACAAAGCTGCGGCTACTGTACCTTGCAAAGAGCTGGGAGAAACTATCATGGCAAGGGACCTTATTCAAAAATAAAGTATAAAGCAGTTCTGGTTCTTGTCTTTTAGCAATTTTATAGTGCATCTCAGCAACTAAATAGAGTAATAATTGCAAAGAATTAATTTCAGCCCTTCCCATTTTTACATTTGTTCAGTGAGATGTATAAATGTAAATTTCAGATACCAGTCCTTATTTATTTTGAGCAGCAAAAGGTTTGGTTCACACAACAGACTCATCCAACTTTTCTCCTTAGGCTACATACAGAAAAAAACTCAGCAGAGATTTTTACCAGTGCTGAAAGCAGGTTCCATTTTAGGAAGTTTTTGGTTTTATCTGCTTCCAGCCTTTCTTGTACCTTGAAGCAGATCACAAGGAGATTTTAATACTTGATGTACTGCAGATATTGAGTAACATTTGGAGTATGTCCAAAAAAACCTACTTCTCTGACAAAAGGTTGCATCATGCCTACAAGATTTGATTTCACAAAGTCCCGGTAAAGGTAGAGATATTGCTAATGATGGTTTCCCAAAGAAGTGTCTCTGAAGTATTTTCTTAGTTGTCGATATTTTTTGAGTAAGGAGAATTGCTTTGGAGTTATTAAATATTATTTTCTTGGAAGAAGTTGCTATTTTTAAAAACAGTCCTTTGAACATATGGATTTGTGAAGTGAAGGCTTGATCCAAAGTCCACTGAGATGGGTGGAAAATCCCCAGTGACTTAGGCTTTGGATCAGGTGCCTGAGAAGTATACACACAAATAGGTAGGTATTGTGGTGACATTGTTCGCAGGAATTCCTTTCAGCAAGAAGCCTTTTTATTGTTTGTATATGCTACTGATTCTCCGGGTCCAGAACCCCAGGAGAATTCCACCTAGTGACGTCAATTCTGTAGAGGAGAACTTCCTCCATCCCCTTTTAGGTTTGTGGGACATTTTCGAACAGATGGAGCCTATATAGGTGGGATGGGTTCCATCTGAACAGAAGGGTCACAAATGCACCGACTGAGAGGATAGACAGAGCTATGGGGGAGAGTTTAAAGGAGTGGACAGGGGGATGGGAAGTCTGTACAGAATCCAGCAGAGAGGAAGAAGCAGCTAAAATAAGCAGATGGGTAGACAAGGGGAAATAATATTAAGGATTGAAATATGTAGCACAGCTACAGAAAAGGTTAAGAGAGAAAATCAGAAGACAAAACTTTTGCCACAATGGGGTTAGGACTCATAGAAAAGGCATGATTACACAACACACATTAGAGATCTGGCAAAAAGAATCCATTTTTAATAGTAGTAATATTCCAAGGGAAGGGTTGTCATGAGCCTCATGTGGTGCATGCAGGTACTAGAATATATTTATAGGCATTGAAATTGCTTTGCTACATAGGAGACAACGTGGTAAAAAGCTCAATGAAGACCTGAATTAGGCCTATAAACTAGAATTTACTGACAGGTAAAGCACCTTGGACATGAATACATTAAAGTATAGTGGATTCTCTGACTCTGAAAAGTAAAGCAGTGAGGGAGAAAAGGGAAACAAGGAAACCAAAATAACATCCCATCACAAAACTTGAAATTTAGATCAGCCTGAAAACAACAAATGAGGAGATGGACAGAAAAAGATGCCTGAGTATAACCAGATTATATAGTAGAGACACTCTGCAAAGCATAACCAACTTTTATTTAGTAGTGGTTATGTGATGATAAGATTAACTTTTTAGTATAATTCCACTAAGTGCAGCATTTCTCCCATAAAGCAGCTATGAAATCACAAGCTGTTTCAAATTGAGTGCCACTATTCTTTACACCTACTAATACTACTACTTTATAAATAAATATGCAGTATTTTGCTTGTTTATAAATAAACAGCTTTAGTCCAGAGCATTTATAACTTGTAAATACAGATGATTCTGAATTACAGAAAAGTCAATCAAGTCCAAAATCAATATCTGGCTTTATAACGGACTAGAGTGAAGCCCAGAACAGAGCACTGCCAACCACTTACGAATAGCAAGAATCTTCCTTTATTTGTAATACATTGCTGTGTACATAAGAACCTTTTCCTTGTGGTTATTATCTCAGAAATCCTTAGGGTGCAAGAACCACTCAGCTTTACTTCTCAGTCTTCTCTGTGTTTGTGAACAAGGTTCTAAGAATATTACATATGGAAACATGCAAGTGGTGCTTTTATGATCACTAAGGGAAGATGTTTCCCTGAAGCCTTTATATGTTTTCAGGAAAAAACTGAGCATCTGCCTGGAGCCCATTTGAATCATATATGCTGTTCACTTCTACAACAAAATCTGACCATGAATATAAAGCAAAATCCCCAAAGGATTAAACTACACAATACAGCATTTCACTGGCATGCATATCATTCTTTTATTTATGAATCAAGACTTAGGTGTTTATCTATAACTGTACAAATAGCTAGTTATATGTGATGAAGCAATGAACTAATTAATACCTTAGTAATAATAGGTATTTCAGAACCTCTGATGTTTCACAATATTTGACTTTAAAAGCATGCTGAAGAAAAATGCTACTATTGCCTTGTTAAGAATACTAGGATAAAAGTAGAGAATAATCAATGTCCTTATTTGTATGGTTATGATGGCGAAACAAGTAAGGGATAAGAATTAACATAGATTCCAAAGGATTGACTGGATACACCAGTAATTCGTAAATCTATGTATTCTAGAAGTCCCTCAAGTTTTATTAAAAGGATGTACATGGCTTTGTGTATTTCCAAAATTCTGTAAATTTTATACTACATCATTGTGGTTGTGTCGAGTCCTTCCAGTTCTGTTGCATGAGTAAAGCACACACAGGTTAAGCAGCTGACCAGCCATTATTCATTGAAAGTATTTAACAACATAAAAATTATATAGAACAAGCCTCTATGAAACTACTAAGTGTTGTTGATGCAGTTCAGCTATTAGGAATTGCTATAGACATGCATGGCAGAATGCAAATTGGTATACCCCAGAGCTGAATTTTTTCAACACTCTCAATAAACTACTTGATCTGCCTCCTACGTTTGTACAAACATAACATTTTAGGCTTGTGGAAGATGTGCTTGTATAAGCAACAATCTAGAGTATGAATAAGGCGCTTAGTCTTGGTGGTGATGCTTGCAGAAAGTATTTGCTAAATTGTTTCCAGCTTTCTACAGCCTAGGAGGGTTGTTGTTTTTTTTAAATACTCTGCTGATATGGAGATAACATTACAACACTGGCACCAAGTTTAAGCACCAGACTACTAAAACTTAAAAACTTTGACCGAAACACGAGAGTTCTAGAAAGCTTCATCATTGAGGGGGTTTAGTATTTTGCCAGGTGGGGGGGTGATGGGGAGGTTTGTTATTTTGGGGTTTGAAGATTTTGTTTGTTTGAAGTCTGTGATTCTGCATTCTGACTGTTCATTTCCAATGTAGCAAAGTATTTCAAATTTATTTACAATGTTAAATGAAAAGTTATTTTAATACTGATTTTTTTCACACATCTCAGTAAGAGCAGGCTTGATGATAATGATACCATCTTTCTTGTGGAAGTAAAAAAATTTGTATGGGTGAATTCCTTTCTATTGCCAGTATAGCAGTTTTCTCTGCTGTGCTGTTTGCAAGGTGGACATTGTATAACTCTGGTCCTATTTAAATTATTTTAGAAGTATTTTAGATTAGTTCTGAAGCTTCCTTTCTGCCTTTCTACAACAATAACAAAAAGTTGGTAGATTGGAAAAGTGTGTACTGTGTACTATTTTTTCAGCTCTTCCAAATTAAATTAAATCCACTCAACATAGCAAGAGCCCTCAGGCATAATTCTACATACGACTTATTTGCAATATTAAAAATTCAGTAATTTTCCTTTTAAAAGCATATTTTTTACAATTGTAATAAACTTCCATGCTAAATTATAATTGAGTTTCCATTTAACCTTGGGTTTTTTTTCAAGTTGTCATAACTAAGCTTTTCATACTCATCAGTCTTTCTGATATATAAAAAACTGAGTCAATATGAAAGGAAATTTTTAAGTAATGTTTTCTTTCTGCATAGACCTTACATGCAAGTGCTCTTTTTACATAATGTAGAAGAGTGAATAAATGGGACATTACTCCAAGCGGTTGCATTAGTCTAATATCCTCATGATCATAGACAATTCTAAGGCATTGGCTGTCTGTATGAGTCTATTTGATCTACACATTTCATATGTTATGCTGAATGACAGTCACTCCAGTATTCATATTTGAATAATACATAGGCATTTAGAAGTGTAAAACCCCTCAGTCATAGCATTAAGACACTACATTGGCAATATAATATTGATTCCTGAGTTTGAGTCATACTTGACCTTTATTTATGTGCATCATGGCTAATTTCAGCAAGGATGTTATGCATCAGTTTGAAAATTTGCCTTCTAGTTTTCTTAAAAGAAGATAAATTGGTACATTGCTCTTATTTAGTGAATGTCTTATTGCTAAGTTCTCCTTTTAGGATGAAATAGCAACATTTTGAAGTGGAATCCCCTTTAGGGTACAATTTTATTATAGCAGCAAGCATTGAACAATATCAATGCTGTATAAAATAAAGAAGAACTTCTCTCCAAGGATCTTATATCAGAATTTCAGTCTGCAGTGTTGGCTCTTACGCTATCCAGTTCAATTCATCCATCTTTTGCCGTGATCTTGATGTGCTCTGAAATTGCACCAAAGTATTGCTGGTTGCAAATTTCACACTTACCACTTTAGACAAGTGAAAGGTCAAGGGCTTACAACAGTTGAGCAGCTCCTTACACACAAAGCACAGACAGGGATGGAAGTGACTGCAGGTCAGATCAACTGTAATTTATACTATGTAAGTCCGTACAGATCCATCCCACTACCCCCAGACACCAGAATATATATAGTTGAACATTACTCACTTGTCTCACTTCGTATCTGCTCTGTGAAACACTGGAATCAAATATACATGCACACTTCGATTTAGTGCCATCCTTTTCAGAACAAACAAATGTTAAGTAGCTGTTTCAAAGAAAAGAAAGATCTACTTTCATATTTGGAGGGACCTGTTTAACTCCCAACACAAAATTAAGACCTTAGAACAGCCAACTACCCGAAGGAAAAACAGGAGATGGAGCTAGTAGTGGTCTAATATCTTCTTGAGAATACTGCTAGTGGGAAAACATATAATGACATGTTCAGTACACTCTAAATTCTGAAAAATAGGCATTGCTTCTAGTCTACAAGGAGAAATGATAGTCGTGGTTTGATTATTATATTATGGGGAAAAGAAAATCTAAAAAATGCTAATTGAATTCCCTGGAGTCATATTACAAGGCCCCATTACAGCTGACAACACTGAATTTGTGTATTTTCATTCACAGGAATCTAACAGTATAGGACTACTGTTGATTATTTTAATGAACATGAGTCACAGGACTAAGTTATGGATGTCTCCCAGACAGGGAGAAAAAGCAAACTTAACATTGATGACTTAGCTTTTTTTCCTGAATAAAGCAAAAACAGTGACTGAACCTAAAAAAATAAAATAATTAAAAAAAAAAAATCTAAAAATATGACTTCTGATGCGTAGATACTTTGCAATTTGGTTTTGTCCTGCAAAGGTCTCAGTTAACAGATTCACAACCAGTCTTGGCCAAGAAGAAATTAAGATTCTTGTCCTGAAAAAAATCCCATTAATCTCCTTTTTTTTTTTTTAATTATGTTTTAGAACTGGGGTTGTTAATGTTTAATTTTGAATTAATTTATTTTCTGAGTTAGTTGTCATGTTTTAAAAGGAATTTAAATATATGATGACCACAGAATATACCCACACTTCGTTGGGTTTTTTTCTGAATTTGACACTCAAGTCAAACAACTCTTCTTCCTCATGCCATTTCCCCAACATTGCAGTTCAGCATATCAGTTTATTCCTGATTTACAGAATCTGTTTTGTGGATATAAAATATTTGAGTTTTGCTATCCTGTTTTCACTAATAGTGGCCTACTACAATTGTATTATACACCATTATCTAGCAGATATTATTCTTTTTGTGCAAGCAGTTCTGTAGTTATTATCAGAGGCTGTGAAACATGAATATTTCTTTACAATGGCTTTTAATTGTATAATATAGCAAGAAGCTAATTTTTACGTAAGTCATGCGAAAAGCATATCAATTATTTGTTAAATCGAGATGAATAAGTCCCCCTTATCCAAACTAGCTCTGAGTACAGATAACAATGCAATCTTAACATTTCAATGCCAATATCTGGTAAAAAAGAGTTTTGGAGTCATTTGGAATTATTGGCTTCTTATGCACCACATCCTGGCTGTCCATTGTGTAATACTTCAATACTCTGTTCAAGCAGAATATATACTTTTTTTTTCCCTCTTGGACTAGAAAATTATTTTGAGACTTCTTCAAGCATGAAGATGACACAGGCTGTACCTTAGTATCTTTGAAGTATTGCAAGACAAATCAAAAATAATGAATATTGTCATTGGACAAAATTGAAATAGTTGCTGGAAATACATAAACAGAAGAAATGCAGAAGGTATCACCAAAAGTACATCACAATCAGCTACTCATCTGAAAATGGTCTTTGGAACTCAGTGAGAACTGGATCTTTTGAGCATAACTGCTCAACTTTCATAAAGTGGTGGCTTAAATATGTGTAGAAAAATAACTCACAAAAGAAGAGGACAAGGATTTGTGTCAGGTTGTTGCTCCACTCAGTCTGAACTTAGCTAAATTTAAAATTGTGAAATAATAAATCTAATAGAAATTTGAAAATTATTCTTTATCTCTCAGGTCATGCAGTAACTTAAAGCCAAACTCCAACAAATTGGCAGCTGGCATTTTAGCTTGTGAGGTGTTAGCCATCTGGTCCCACAAAATAAAACATTTATTTTATTTGTCTTAAATATCTGAGTTAAGAGATTTCCAAAATGCAAAAGCATTAAGATTTTGCTTTCAGAATATTGAAATACCTTTTCCTTGGAATTTCATCAAGAGTATACATACTCATTACTATATATTTGTCTCTGCTAAGTCAGATGAGGAAGTTTGGAATAGAAGTTGTCTTTGGAAATTCCCGTATGGTTTTGAGTAACAGCTGCTATAGCACAAGCCAAATGGCACGCTCAGCTTTATATAACACTACTTACATTGTGTTTTCTGCTACAGGGTTCTTTTCACTCATTCCTTTCTCTATGACAATTACACTGGCCCCATCAGTTAGAATATCCAAAGGAATTTCTTTTGTCATGAAACTGCATTGCTAATTGTTTATGCAATACTCCAGATGTCCCATAATATTAAAAGCATATTTGAAGAGTTTACTGTTGCTAATTTTGGCTTATACAGCAACAAAATAATATGAAGATACTACTGCTGAATCTATCCTTCTTATGACCCCGAAATGGTTTAATACCCACTACCAAGAGAATTTACTATTGTTCTGTCCTGAACAACATTTACCTGGGACTCTTTCACCACTAGATTATAGGTAATAAAAATAAAGTCGATCACCCAATCAGAGACTTAAAACAGCAGCAAATTCTTCTTTGGTAAGATTTGGCACTGCTCTATTTCTGTTCATCTTGCTCAGGGTTTTGGGTATGCACAGGAGGACATCAGTGGTACCCTTGCTTTCTAACACCAGAGGCTTTACCACATGGAAAAGCAAGGGTCTTCTTACAGTGCCTTTTCACCAAGATTGTGTTGAAATTACAGGCTTAGCTGCTTAGGTTCATGCAAGTTATGCCCACAGGCCCTAAAAAGTGTTCTGGGACGCTACTGTTCTCTAAGGCTTCTATGCTTATTTGCGTGTAGACATCCAATCTTAGGCATGAATTTTTTTTTGCTGGTATGAATTATCAATCAATAAAAACTTCCTAGGAATTTCACATACACAGAAGAGCATAATAGTTTAAGCTCACTTACTAGTGAGCAACAGACCTGTTTATATTTGAAAATGTCATGGGAAGGGGAGGGGGGGGAATCTAAGAGTAAATCCCATCTCCAGCAGCTTTACAAGTAAATTCCATGTAATTTATAGCTACAGATATCCAAAGAACTTAATTTAATTGTTATCTCAAAATAATCTGCATGGCAGAGTTAAGGTTGCTGGTTTCATAAGCTGGTTGGGTTTTTTGTTTGTTACCTTATGCTAAACCTGGAATCCTTTCAGATGAACAGCAGGTATTGAAAGAGTATGCACCATGTTTGGTCTTCAGTGGTCAGGAGCTATAAGAGACCATGCATGTCCTCAGCTCCCCATTGTGTTCACTGGGGAGAGAGAACGCAACCCAAACCACTTTCAGTTCTGTTGCCATCACAGGAGAGCTACAAAACTGAGAAATGATGATAGGTTGCAATTTACTACACAAAATTTCTTCTCCAGGTTAAGTGAACTATTAACATTTTCCACAAAAGCCACAAGATGTCCCTTTCCAAAAGGGAAAACATCAAGTCTGTCAATACTAAATTAAAGTTCTTCAATTAGGGGACTCTTCAAGTTTGAGACAAGATAAAGTATTCCATGCCATACACATCACATTCAGTCCTTGAGACTGAATATCAAGCATTGGCCTTGGGTCTCTTGTCACTGGCTATCACAAGAGAGGAGCCCCGAAGAGGAGATACAAGGACTCCCTGAAACAACATCTCATCCTTGGCCATATTGTTCACCTTAACTGGTCTACTCTGGCCTCCATTCGGGAGGTCTGGAGACATACTATTTTTAATGCCGCGGATGTTTTTGAGAAGGCGCGCAGGATCACTCTTGAGGAGAAAAGACAGTGTAGAAAGAATCGTGTCTTGCAGATTATACCTCCTAAGGAGTCCTTCTGCTGTGCCTTTTGCAACTGCTCTTGTCTGTCCTGCATTGGCCTTTTCGGCCATCAGCACGCTTGTAAAAAGCACTTACGAAGAGCATGGATGGAGCCCTCCCCAGATCTTCGTTCGCAAAGCCTAGCCATGATGGCCTTGGGGTCTTTTACATGAGGCCTAAGACCCAAGCAAACAGGTGTTTAATTAAGCTAATTATCAGCTAATTAACAAGTAGTGTATATATAAGGAGAGGTCTGAAGCCCCATGTGGCCAGAGCGTTGAGCACTTGAGCTCTGTGAGAGATCAGAAGTTCCTTCAGGTCTCTACAGAGTGTTCTGCCTTCTATCTCAATTCAAGAGTTCCTGAGGTCCAGAATCCAGCCTTCTGAGCCTGAGTCCTAGTTGCTGCTGAAGTCCTCCTGCTATAACATCAGTGGTAAGGTAGTTACCATCAAGGTGGGGTTTTGTTCTGGCATTGGTTTTGTGTGTGTGTATATCATCCCCCCCAAGAAAATGAATAAGGAAATTGTCTCCCCTCCTTTAAAAGCGATCGTCTAGCCCTTGTTGCTCCCTCATGAAAATTGTAAAAATGGTTAATGCGTAGTACTGAGAGCTAAGCATGTAGTCAAAGCATTACTGTGAATACAGCAGAAGCTGCAATATGAATTTTACTGCAAAAGAAAAGCTTACAAAAATATCACCTGTTTCTCTTTTAAGTCTTTCCCTACTATTCTAAACTGCTGATTCACCTTAATACATACTGGCTTCTCTATTACTTTTGAAAACCTTTATTTAAGCACTAGTTTTCTTGCCTCATACCCTCTCTGCAATACCATGCTATATTCTGCCATGTTGTTGCGAGAAGTGATAGTCCCCATCAAGGACTAGGGCTAAGTCAACCCCTAACCCAGTGACATATAATCTCTAGGGCTACTGTTTCTGGGCCTGCCCTACTCAGGTACAGTAGATTGTCTTCTGACTGATGAGGCTCCTGACCCACTGGCCAGATTATTCCCCTTGGCTCCACAGAAGGACTTTTCCTCAAAAAAAACCCCTAAAATCTGCATCTAAAGTACTCTTTCTGTTCATTTATAAAGAACACCTAGGAATACAATAGTCTATTCCTCAGTCTGAATGATTGATAAAATGGTACAGACTGGAAAGATGGGATGACAAATAGACACGACCGGGCAGAAGCAGTTTTAAGTCTTAGACTCATACACTAAAGGCAGGATTTAACTGTCCAAAAGCAAGTACTTTCTGTTTGAGGTGCCCTAGAGTATCCAAGATATCCACACATATGATCTTTGCCAACAGGCTTTAAACCAGGTATGTCAGGGAATGGTGATGACAGCTTGCAGATATGTGAGGGAACGGGAGTTGGGGCAGTAAATACATGGAACAGGGTGACAGGAGTAAGAGAGCCCTCAGGATGGATAAGACAGGTTAAAAAAAGGGTTTGCCTCAAGTGTTGGTGCACAAATGCACTCAGTCTGGGAATCAAACAGGAGGAGATAGAGCTCTGTGTGTGGGTGCAGTCGTCAGAGAATAACTGAGATATGGCAGGAGCTCACCATTGCAAGGAGCATAAGGGCATTTCTGGGCAGGGAAGACAAGGAAAGGGGATACTACCTGTGTGAGGGAGCAGCCTGGATGTATGGAACTCTTCTGCAGAACAGAAGATAGGGTGACTGTGGGCTTGTGGGTCATGATCAGAGAGAGGAGAGACTGGTAAAAGCAACATTTTAGTGAGAATCTGTTACAAATCATGTGGTCAATATTAAGAAATGGATGAAGTCTTCTTGAAGCACCTCAAGGAAGTCACCAGATCACCAGCCCTGGTTCTTATGGATTGTTACCCTAGCATTGGAAGATTCTGCTGAGAAGGACCTGGGGGTCCTGGTGGGCATCATACTGGAGGTATCAACAGGAGTGTAGCCAGTAGGTTTAAGACTGGTTATTCCCCTCTGTTTGCCACTTATGAGACTGCATCTGGAATATTGCCTTCAGTTTTGGGCCTCTTGGTACAATGAAGGTGCTGGTAAACTTGAGCAAGTCTAGCACAGAGCTACCAAAGATGGTCAGAAGGCTAGAGCACATGCTGTGTCAGGAAAACCTCAGGGAACTGTGCTTCTTTAGAGAGCAAGAGTGTTTAGAGAAAGTGTGGGGCACCTAGCAGCAGCTTTCTGCTATATAGGATGAGGTTACTAAAATGACACAGCAAATACCTTGACAGTAGGAGAACGAGAGACATAAACTTAAATAGGGAAGTTTATAGCTGGAAATATGAAAAAAAATTCTACTGTGAGGGTAATTAGGCATTGGAACAGAGGCCCAAATAATTATTGAATGTCCATCCTTCAAGTTTTTCAAGACTTAACAGGACAAAGCCCAGGACAAGCTAATTTGAATATAGTATTAAACCTTCTTTGAGCCGGATGGTGGACTAAAAACCTCAAGATTCCTTCCAGCTGGAGTGATATGAAATTCTATTGTGTGTGGGACATACATGGTGCAGAAACTGCAGGAGACTGTAACAAGGGACATAGGCTATATGAAAACCCAAGGGTGTGTTGAATGACTTTAAGGGCTTGTGTTTAGACTTGTTTCAAGGTTGGATCAGCACATTGTTGACAAATTTCATGTCAGTACTATAATAGACATGACTGAAATTAGAAATAGGGACAGGAGTAAAACAGACTCTAAAACAGTTAATCAAATAAGTAACAATCCAATGAATAAAGTCTGACTTCAGATGATATTGTGGACAGCTCACAAAAAAATCTTTGTTCTGCTTTAATGTAAATACTAATAGGCTTGTGTCATGCGTCCCTATGTTAAAGGTGTCTGATACAACTTCTCTGCCACTGGTTTTGTCAAGATTGAGATATCCTGTACAAATATCAGTGTATAACAGTGAGATGGATTATTACTTCCAGCTGGATTTTGTCATTAATGAAAATACAAGAGAAATAAAATGCAGAGCAGGGGTTTTCTAACTCCAACAACTTAATGCAGCTCAGAGCAGATTCACATTTTGTTTTCACTATCTGTGTAGTGCTGCCTATTACATTCAAGCCAAGCAGAAAAGGACAAATTTGCATATTCATTTCCATTCAAGTTATGGTCTTTAAAAATCCATGCTCCTAGTATCTATAGATGATTGAATGCACCATTATGGGAGATGCTTAGTATGTCACTGCACTTGGCATGTCCAGGTTTTTGCTTGGTGTATAATATTTTGAGAGCCATTTTTTTCAAGCATAGCGTAATAGGCTTTAACTTTGCTAAGCTTTTCTGCCAGACCTCCAGTGCCCTGCTGTTCTATTATATTGAAGTTGTAAGCAGGACGCTCTGCCAGGCTCACCCAGATTACTGCTGCAATAAGGGCCCTGCTGAGTGACTAGTGTCATGATAAGTGCTAGGGAGGGAGTTCACCATCTTGGCATACTGTTCTCATCTTATTAAATTCAGCTTTGTGGAAGCAGGGAGTCTGCCTCTCAGCCTCACTGGCTCTGGCTCAGTCCAACTGCTACTGTCAGACAATATGAAAATAGGAGCCACCACAGCTAATGGCAGGTGCTGTACCACCACAGCTGAGGAAAAGAGAGCTTTTTCTTTTTTATTTTTTCCTCTTTTTTTTTTAGACACTTGAATGGATTGATTTGAAAACGTTAGCTTTTTAATATTATGATAGCACTTACACCCACAGATAATTGCTGAGCCACTGTTCTTTTTGAACGTGTTTTGTTCTGTCTACTTTATAGAGCCTCCTTTCTTCTTGTTTATCTACATTCAGGAACTATAATACAGCAAACAAGCCCTTAGAACAGGTCTGACACCATTCAGATTTGGTAAAGGATGGTATAGTAAAGATCCAGTCCTGACATCTGTATTCAGCCAAAACTCCCTACTGAGTGTTTCCTAAGGAAAATTTCCTGAATTCCAGTCTTGGGTTTCTACAGTGAATGAAGCAAATTAGCTGTTTAAGTCCCCACTGAACTCAGTGACAACCTGATTACCTAGTTCTCGTATTTCTTTTAAAAATCTAACCTTTAGTTTTATGCAGAAGATTCAGAACCTTGCAGAACCCTAAAATAACCAGCTGTGATCTGAGAGTAAACTATACTAAATGCAGCAGGAAAAGTGGAACATTCATAGAAAGGAGAGAGAGAACAGGGGAATGTGTGTTTGTAAGCCATCCCTATCTGGAGGAAGAAAACAAAAATCACTCATTTTGTAGGACGAATTTCCACACTAAAGCATGGCTTAGTTCTGAATATCAGGCTCTTTTGAGCTAAGAATGAAAAAGTCCTTCCCAAGGACACACGGAAGGATAAATTGGTGTCTGAGGACATATAGATACTTCCTTGACATCAGCAAATACATTTTTTCTAACTGTTCAACAGTAAATGCTCAAATAACCCCATTATTGTCACTTCGTTTTGTAAATTGGACATGATCAACACATGCAACCTGTCTAACAACTACTGATGTGGTCTGGCTACGGAAGTCTTTATATAGCAAAATCAAGTTGAGATCAATAGGAAATCTAGATTTTCAAATGTGTTTATGGCAGAAGTTGCTGGCAGGTTGCAGTTCAGCAGCACACTTGTTGGCCATGTCAGTCGTCATAAGAGTGACAGGTTTAATTAGAGACTTTGAGAGAACCCGATTCAAAAATTCAGATGAAATAAGATTTTTCTGCCAGTTGGCAATATCACATTCACAATCCATTCCAGACTCAAAGGTAAGGAATAAAGGACTTAATATTTTAATATCATCCTCCCCCCCCAAGAAAATGAATAAGGAAATTGTCTCCAAAAATGGATTTAGTTTTTTCTGTGAAAACAAAAGTGAACAACTATCAGTGAACCTGACTACCATGGATATTGTGATAGACCTTTCAAATCCCAGGCAATTAGCATGCAAGGGAACTCCTGTCAAAATTCAAGGACAAATGAAAGGATAAAACAAATCCGGTCAAGTTCATTTGTTAGACAAATCCGATTTCTTTATACCTGTTCTTCATATCTATATTTTAAATGTTCCTTCTAAGTCACTTTTCTTTTATTCTTTAAGTCTTTGTGGTCATCATGATTCACTGTGATGGTATTAAGGGTGAGTTTGGGGTTTGTGTGCCCTATCACTGAGCGGTCCACATAGAGCAAATTGCCAAGAGAAGCATGATTCATTTAGAAGAGGTTTTAGCCTTAACTTTTCTCTTTTTATCCACCTCTTTCACTATATACTTAATTTACTTGAAATTCAGAAAATGGCAGCTAATGAGTGGATTATAGTGGAACAGGTGCTGGAAATTGTCCAAGAGATGTGTAACCAAGAGGTAAGTACAGAAAGCTAACAGTCTTAAGGGAAGTTTTGGCATTATATGAAATTTAGTTTGTATTCCTTTGAGAAAAAACAAGGGTCTCAGGCTTAAATCTTTGCCACTGAATCCAGGCTTGGAATCAATAAATGTAGGATGATTGTGGCATGATTCAGAAAATGTTTTAGGAGGAACGCATGAAATCTACACCCACTTAGAAATGACACTGATCTCTAGCCATTGCACCTATGAACACAGAACAAAGAAGGTTTCTGTTAATGCTAATTAAACAGATTTATCTTTGGTTTTCATGCTGTAATTTAAGTGATTAAATGGGGAGTTGGTCCTCTATCAGGTTCTGCGAGATTAAATGGCCTTGGGATGTGACCTCTTGTTGTGAGGGGCAACATAAACTCAGGATTCAGTTGTTTCAGATTTTTCTTCATTTTAATACGGAAGAACACTCCTGAGATATTCCAACTGAGCAGCAAAGTTGAAACAGGATGGCAAAGCTGGAACCACTCTTACTGTGGTAAATTTGGATTTTGAAACTTGTTTCCATCTTCAGTGATTTTGCAGCTGGAAAGTTTAGTGCTTTTAAATTGCAACAATCAGGGAGGCAAAACATTCTGAATGAGGATAGGCTGATAGAAAAGTATTCAAATTTGTCTTCCATGCAGTTTTCCTATGATGCATTATTACCAAAGTCAAGGGCACCTTACTGTGACACTTCAGGTATCCTTTGTCCTAGTTAGCTGACAAACTCTTTTTGTAAAAGACTTCTGTCAAATACAACAGGTATAAACTAGCTATATAAGCCCAAGTATGCCAGTAGTATGTTGGGAAAAGTAATCAACATTAACTAAGAGTGTATTTATAATGTAGTCATTTTAATAGAGCCAATTTGTTTTGTTTTATATATATATATGTGCATCTTTTTCTAACTATATGAAAACAGCATTTTTGGATATGGGATTTTGGAGGTAAATATACCCTTACAGAGTTTGTAGCAAAAACACTGAATCATTAGGCTAGCACATGAGTGAAAGAAAAACAAAACAAAGCTATTTTCACTGTCCAACTTTCATAAAATGTGAAAAATAAACAAACAGCACAGATGGTAAAACAGTTTAAATTTCTAATACTCTTCCAGTGTTGTTAATTTCTGAGATTTATAACAGCATGATAGCAACATATTTTAATATGTGTTATTCTATTCTAAAAAAATTAAGCAGATGAGTAATTCACAATTTTCAAAGACATATTTAAAAATTATTTTTGGAACATTATCTGTTCAAGTTTTCCTGCATGAATATTAAACAATATGTTCAAATGCTAAATCTTTGGCAGGATCTTATTTCTGTCTACTGTGGCTAACATTTGAAAACTTGGTTTCAGATGCTCATTTCTTTTTCTTTATGATTTGCTAAGTCTAGAAATGTAAGTGTAAACAGAACGAGAATTCTCAGTTACTCTTCATTGTTTTCAGTATTCTCACAAACAGAACAAATTTTGGAGAGAATCCCAAATGCCAGGTGCTGACACTAAGTAGACACAGGAACAGCCTTCTTGTTAACATATCTACTTCTTGCCTACCACTGCTCTGTTACAAAACTCATTGACAGTGAAAGCTAAATGAAGTAGCTGAAAACTCAGTACTGCTACAAATATTCCAGAAAGCTGCATATACCCTTCTGTAGCTTAAAGGCAAACCAAGCAAAGAATTTCTGAAATCTTCTGTATGCCTAGGCACAATTGGATGACACCCAAGCAACTATATTTTCTTTCCAGAGCAAATTTAAAGCACTCTTTGCAAAAGGTAGTGTCCTGGAGAGATGAACTGCAAAAACAAGAAGACAGATGGAGGAATTCAAATGAATCAGGTACTGCTGCTTGCACAAGGAAGTGAATGAGGAGGACAAGTAGTTGATATGACCTTAGTAGAGGCATACTGCTGTGTAAGACTCATTAATAAATTATATGATGTTAGAGTATTCTGTACATTAACAGTTTCTCAATAGCCTCATTCCAAGACACAGGAGACTATTTCCTTAACTACCATCTCTAATTTCTTTCATCTCTGACGACTACTATGACTCCTAACTTCTTAGAAGACTAGAAGGAATATGTTAGTTCATGCAATGTTGCAAGTAGTGAATTTAATATTTATAATACTTCTTCAAATTAATTTTGCTTTTGATACCAAAATGACAGACACTGAGAAGTTAACATTTAGGTCCACTAATTAATAGAAAAATACATCTCTCAGGTGTTGTTATTGTGTTCAGTCGTTCTCTTCAAATTTGGAGAAATGAGCACACTTTCAGGTCTGTTACTGTCCTATTGCCTTCCATTCTAAAGATGACCATGGCTGCTTAGTGGGTATTGACAGGTTTGTCAGGGGGCTAGTTTTGTGAATGTGAAGTTTTCTTGTCAGAAGCAATGGAATGGTTGACTGTACCTCCATTAACTAAACATAACATTTAGCAAGAGAACAGCCCATCTAAACTGCCCAGAGGGTTTTGCAGAGGAGGAGAGATGTGTGGAATTTAGACATTTCTCACAAAAAATGTTAAGATTAAAATTTTTACTGCCAAAAGGGTAAATGTAGGAAATGTTTCAAGTGAGACTTAACATATCCCCCTTTGTTTTCCTCTTTTCTTCCTTTTTTTTTCCCAATGGAAAGAAATAAAGGGAAAATAGAAACCAAAACCTCTTTAAATTGAACTCCTGCCAATGACAGATGTAATAGGAAAGAAATGAGGCAGGAGAAAAAGCTCTGTCAGCTTTCAGCAACTATATAAACCTCCTTTTTATTATTCCTCCCTTACTTTCAAAACCTAGAGTATGGTTCTTGCTCTCCTAATCTGAAGAGCCAAAGAGCTCTTTTGCATAAAATCAGAAACAGGTATGTAATCAATGACTATGAGAGATATCTTTTTATTTAGAGGTCCCCATAAAGTATCATTCCATCAAAGTTATTAACTATGTTGTCAGTTCATAGTTTTCTTCTTTATTTTCTCCTTGAACTTGAGGACCGAACCTCCACATTACCTAGATAGATCGTAATGTTCAACTCATCCTAACTGTGTATCATTCTCCTATTATGAAGGTCCTATGCCTCCTTAAGATATCTTACCTTTCTTGTGAGGGAGCTAACATCCTAGTTTCCATACTCCTTTTGGAACCTGTGACCTCGTGGTAGATGGTGAAACTGTAGCCTTAGCTTGCTTCTAGACAGCTGATACATGTAGGAAAGGATGCTTAGCAAGTACTTTCTTGAGGAGTAAGTGCATACTGCAATGCCAGGATTTGACAAAATAGTGGCTGAAAGTGTTTTAGCTGGTGAGTGCCCCAGCAGAGATACTTTATAATGAGCCTGATTTTTTTGAAAACAGCCTTTGAAATCAGGCCTTTAACAACAAGCACAAGTCACTCTCAGATGCTTGACAATACTGTGTTCCTCCTTGATTTCTGCAGCCCCCACTGTGGACCATCTCTGGCAACTATTGAAAAGAGTTCAATCTTAGAAGATAATTTAGCTAGTACCTGTGATAGATTCACATCCTTTACACATCAGCCACAAGAGGGGGTTGTGGAATACCCACTGAATAGTAGGTTTTAGTCTACTGTTTCTGGAAGTTGTCAGTGTTATTGGTAGCTTCTAGGATTTTTACCATTTAGCTACTTTTAGCACCAGGCTTATTTTCCTGGAGATCATGGCTTGCAGCAGTCTATTTTTAGTTAGGAGCAACCTTTAGAGGGTGTTCAGGTGGAAATATTCTGTCACTTATTTTTAAACTCATTTTACCTTTTAACAGAACAGTTACAGTTGTTTAAAACTTTGAGAGAACTATGCAGCTATCTCAATGCAGAAAAAAGGATTAATGGTTGTCTACATTTAGCCCATATCCAAGGCTAAACTATAGCAATTTCTTTATTACCCAGCAGAGAAGGGGAATCAGGAAAAGAGACCTAAGGACTGAGATAAAAACCACATTTAAAAAAACAACAAAACTGATACCAATATAACAGCATACTCAGCCCAGTAAAAATATAGCATTCCTCAGGAGCAGGAAGAACTCAAACAACAGCAGAAACCAAAGCAAGAAGCTGCCCTCCCCTCAGAAAACTTCCCCTTTATACTGAGCATGGTATTTATAGTATGGATACACTGGTGGCCAACTCAGGTCAGCTGCCCTGGCTGATTCCAAACTGCTAATTGCCTGCAGTTCATGGCTAGCCTATGACTCTGTCCCAGCAAAACCAGGACAATGGTATAATATGTTTTGTCATCATTAAATAAATTCTAATTGATAATAGGTTTGAATCACACAAAACCTGATTTACAGCAACTGTGCTGTGATGGGCTATTTTAGGGGCAGAGTGGTACATGCTGTAGAAAATTTGTACATGAGGGCAAAATGAATAGACACTTGCTTTTGGGGACTGTGTAGATTAGTACATCATTGCATACTAACAAAGTGCTAATTGCTCCTTTTGACCACAGGCCCAGTTTACAAAGCTTTAGCACAAATGTGCCCTGTACAATAAATTAAAAATAACACTGCATTATTTCTCAGTACAGCTTGCAAATTCTTGTAGGGCAGTGTGCATTAGCCTTAGTTGGATGCAAAGGAGAAGGACAGCATAGAGATACTCACCTGCAATTTAGAAAGAACAGCCCTGGTGCTAATTATCTAGGTTGCAAATGATGTATTTGCTTTGTGACAATAGTAGTAAAAGCAAACAGTATACATATATTTATATAATGTTTGGATCATGTTTGAATATTTGTATATAATGACTACACAAGCAAGGATATGTCTCCACTTGATAGCTAAAAGAACAGGTGTGAACTATTTGAATAGGTTGTTGGTGCTGATTTTAGAGAGATTTTTAAGTAGCAGCTGTGTAGAAGATTTGCCAATTAGTTAATGACCATTTCACAATAATTTGGAAGGTAAAACAATCTCTCTTCTTTTTCTTCATTAGACTTGTACTCAGAGAGGCAGATGTTTTAGTTTGGGAAAGTAGCATCTCATCTTTATGCTTCTTTTCTAAAAAGTCCAGAACTACTTGGTCATGGACACTTGCCACCTCTTAAAGACAGAAGGAAGCATCATGACTGGATAAATGAAGAGTCAAAAAGAGACTTTACTTGTTTGGAAAAGCATAAATCTACAGGTGTCATTCCCATTCTGCTGCACATCACTTAAACTTCTCCTGCACCAGACTCTTGGTTTTGTTTTTCTGAGAACATGGAAATCTGAATATTGGACTTCCTTTACATATTTGTTTGGTCTTTTTTCATTTCATACAGGAG
The DNA here is from genome assembly GCA_013396975.1 of Bucco capensis. Classification (NCBI taxonomy): domain Eukaryota; kingdom Metazoa; phylum Chordata; class Aves; order Piciformes; family Bucconidae; genus Bucco; species Bucco capensis. The sequence continues at coordinate 1,631,853 of VWZO01008152.1, read as the reverse complement.
TTTTTACAGGTCTGACACATTGTTTAGATATGCAGCCTAGCACTAACTGAATTGAATTTTCCACTAAATTTAATTCTAGCTCTTCAAATTCTTCATTTGGGGTTTGAAGACTCTAGTGCTAGAAGCCCAACCTGAGACTTTAGGCGTGTATTGTAGTGTTTGAGGATAAGGCATATATTACAGTCTTTTAGTAAGGCGAAGGTATTTGGAAATGGGGGGGGGGAAAGAAAAGGTGTTATAGGGAGTAATCCAGTGTTGTGAAAATAAGACTAAACTATTTTGTGGGATTTCCTTTCACACATTGTTAAAACAATATGAATACTGAATAACAGAAATTCTATTCTGTCTTTTGTAATAAATGAGTTCATCAAAATATATCAAAAGCAACTGAAAAGGACAGGTATGTGTCACCATAAGGGCACTCTGTGTCACAAAGCAAGTATGCCTTAGCGCCAGCCAAAACAACCACCCACTCAGGGTACTGGAGGGTAGGCATGCTGTTATGACCCAGATTCAAATGGTGAGAGTAGGAGTGAGAAAGTGTTAGTAATATTTCAAGCACAGAGTTACCGGGAGGGTAATTTCTGGGATTCCCTTTTCATTCTTATTCTCTCTGTAAAGAAAACTACAGAGTTCCCCATGAAAGAAAAAAAATAAATCTTTTTGGCTTATCATCAAATGTTGAAATTTTTAGATTGAGTGATGTGCAGCAGAACAGTATCTGTCCTGGCTGGAAATACATGTGTGAGTATTGAAGAGGGATAGATGAATTGAGAGGGATAAACGGTCTCAGAAGACTTGAAACTTTAGTGCTGAAAGACTTTTTGAGAATAGAAAGATGGGTAATTTAAAATACTGGCATACTTCTTTGTTTTGCTGCAGCTGACAAAAATTTGAAAGACAATAAATCCATTGCAACCATCAACACCAAATCCAGCAGCCTGCCCCTCCAAATAGCTTGCACAATGGCTTTTTGGAGAGGATGAGCATATGCTTGCCATACTGCTTCAAAAACACCTTGTTCTTACTCCTTCATGTGCCTAACTCACCCTTAGAACAAGCATTGTTATGTTGCTGAAGTGTTTAATGTTTTACAGTAATATTAGGAAGCCTTCCAACTCAGGCTTTGTATCTTCTGAACACTGAATGTGGTTAAACAAGAGTTAACATTAACAAATTCAAGAATTTTACAGTGGTTGTGGGTTTTTTTAGTTTGTAATTAAATTTAATAATTAAGAAAATAAAGTTTCATTAGACTTTAGCAGCTCCTGTATTGAACAACACTGAGAGATACAAATTACTTGATCCATTGTAAGTAGGTGACTCATATAAGTAGATTCTTTATAACAGACATGATTGTGGCATCAAGCTTTCTGAAAACTTCTATGCTTCAGGAAGTTCTTTATTCAATTCATTTTCACATAATAAGATTAGGGCAGTAAAGATTATCATGTGGTAGTTCTCCCTTTAACTGGTTAGAACTAAAGTGTGTTACATGGCTACCAGTATCTTTTTTTCTTTAATGCTTTCTTCCTTTGATATCGGCAGCTTTTCAGTTGGAAAGAATGAGAAGTGTCAGTATGTGGTTGCTTGTTTACAATATTTAGAATGACTTCAAAAAATATGACTTTTTTGCAAAATAGGAATGATTTATTTACATTATCAGTCGTGTTTGTGGAGATACTCCCCTAAGGCAGAGCATAAATGAATTAAAAGTGGGGCTTAGGGTTAGCCTGCCTTCCTCTAAAGCTTTCTGGTGTTTGCAGGAGAAACTGAGGGAAGTTTGAGAAGATTATATCCTTTTGTGATGGCACTTTTCAAGGCTTTTCCTCCCAGTGAGTGAGCACAGATATTGAAAGTCTGTTCTATCTCCCCAACGTCTGATGTCAACATCAGATGTCATTCTTAGCAGTAGCAGCAGCAGCCGCTGTGACAGGAAGAGACAAACAGTGGAAGACATAGCCAAAATGTTGAAGTCCCTGCTTCCCTCCTCAGGGCTAACAAAGCATGCAGAGACCTACATTCTGAACTTGGGACACAGCTGTTAAAAGCACTTTATTTTTCCAGCCTACATGTCTGGAAAATTTTGTGACTGCAAGTGAGTCTGGCTTTTCAAGCAGAACAAAAACCGGATTCTGAAAGTTTGAAAGTGTAAAAACTGGGTAAGAATGGCAGAATTTCACACCTCTTATTTCTGATTTTCAAAACACGCAAAATAATTTAACTCAGCTTTGTTTTTAATAAAATATATGGATGGAATTAAATGAGCCATACAATACACCCCAGAAACTAAACCAAATTTCATCTGCACAGAAATCTTCATTCTAAGGGACAGTTTGAGAAGTGTTCAGTGCACATTAAAGCTGGTTTTTAGCCTCGTCACATTTCCTGGTACAGTGGAGCTATTAGTAATATATAGCCGTATTGGAAAATCCTTTAAAATGGCTGTATCCAAGGACTGGAGTGAATTGCCTTACAGTTATCATGCTGTTTTGTTGGGTTTTTTTTTAACTGCCATCTGTGCTCCAGAATCTAGGTTTTCATTAAAGCAAAATTCAGCTGTAAGGATTTCTGTCTCATTCACATTTAAACCCCTTGGAAAAACTGAGAACCTGATCATACAGTTACAAAGGAAAATTCTGAAATTGCATCGCCTTCTTCTCTAGGTTGTATGTGGTCCTCATCAGTTTAAAAATCCGGGCAGTTCTAGAGCTGTATGGAGTCATCTGGAGGCACAAACAGAATCTACGTATCAAAGGTTGTAATGAAGCTTCTGCAAGCTTGCAATTGCATCTCTGAGAGGTTTGATATATCCCCTTAATCTCAATGCAGTATAAGCTTGGAGATCTAACACCAGTAACTTAACTCTCAACTTTATTAATCATTTCATTTTTATCCAAGTGTATGAGATCAGGGGTGTGGCGATTGGCACAGGTTGCTCTATGTAGTACCAGCAGTCTGAATTGCTAATTAAGACAAAAATCTGAAAATTTCTATGATAATCCTAAAAATGTTTATTTTAAATCCATTGGGTTTGTGAGTGGATTTTTAGGAATGGCACTGCTTTTCTCCTATCCTCGTGTTTGTGTCATTTTGAATTGTAGAACTCAGGTATGAAGCTAAAACTTATTAATGATTAATGTTACTATTTCCATCTATCCTACTATCAAAAATGTGAAGGAACTCGATAGTGGTTCAGATGTTGGTTTTGTACCACCTGATGGTGCTGATTTCAGCATATCTTCTTCCTGTCAATGGTGCTCAGGAAGTGATGTCATCATGGATTGCTACAAGAATAACTGTAGATTGAAAAACAAAATAAGCAGTGAAGTAAGCCACCTTCTCTCCTTTCTCTGTTGATATTAAAGTGGTAGGGATTGTTCTTTTCACACATTTTGATTAAATTTTTTGTATTTTGTTTGTTAATGTTTGTTTGTTTCTCATCTGAAGACATGGTTTTCTTACTATTTCAAGAAGCTTTTAATAATGGTATTGGCAAAAATAGGCTAAGTATAACTCCATGAAAATGAGACCCTTTTTAATCTTCTGAAAGTTTGCATACTTAGGCTGTTTCTTCTTTTTCTGGATAGCACCGTCCATTGAATCTCTCAAATAATTCCCTTCTGAACTCATGGGATTTGGAAGGGCAGGAGAGAAGGTCTCCATTCAGAGTACTAACCAGGCATGACCTGATTTAAGTTGTAAAAGCTGAGATTTGTGAAGCCTGATTTAATGTTTCCATAGCCCTTGAAAAGTATATGGTGCAGTATAATTAGTAATTGCAACATAATTGTTAAATATTTTGATGTGGCTTTAGGCAACATAAAAACAGCAGTGTGCTCACACTCTTCAGGAGACACCAGAAATCACAGGATTAAAAAAAAAGCAATGCTGTATCGTATAGGCCAGTTAAGAGGAAAAAAATTGCGTGTGGGAGAAATTCTGGCATTCTGAAGCAGGGCTCTGCTGAAACACAGTATTTTGCTGGAAATTTATGTGATACTTTAAGGTAAAATGTTTATCAATAAACTTCATATTACCTTGCAAAAGGGAAATGACAGTTCTTCTGGCATTATTTAAAGTCAAAGATGCAAGGACAATGGCATCCCGGGCTGCATCAAGAGAAGCGTGGCCAGCAGATCCAGAGAGCTGATTCTGCCACTTTACTCTGCTCTGGTGAGACCTCATCTGGAATACTGTGTCCAGTTCTGAAGCCCTCAATACAGAAAGGACATGGATCTGATGGAGCAGGTCCAGAGGAGGGCCACGAGAATGATCAGGGGGCTGGAACACCTCTCCTATGAGGACAGGCTGAGGGAGCTGGGATTGTTCAGCCTGAAGAAGAGAAGGTTTTGGGGGGGACCTACTAGTGACTTTCCAGTACCTACAAGGAACTTACAAGAAGGCTGGAGATGACCTATTTACAAAGGTCTGTAGTGAAAGGACAAGGGGCAATGGTTTTAAATTGGACATGAGTCGATTTAGACTTGATACTAGGAAAAAGTTCCTTACCATGAGGGTGGTGAAACACTGAAACAGGTTGCCCAGGGAGGTGATTGAGGCCTCATTCCTGGAGGCATTCAAGGTGAGGCTTGACAGGGCTCTGGGCAACCTGATCTAGTTGGGGAAGTCCCTGCCCACTGCAGGGGGGTTGGACTAGATGATCTCCAGTGGTCCCTTCCAACCCAGATGATTCTCTAATTCTGTAAATGCTGCTTCTCTTGTCTTCCAGCTGACTTCAGCAGGAGCTGAGTTTCACCCCAGTTTTTGCCCCTAGAAAAGTAGATGCCGTTGAGTGCATTTAGCCATCTTCGTGAGAATCATGCTTTGCTGTGGCTGGGGAACATTTAATCAACAGAGAGCTGTACTTTTTAACTGGAATCAATGCCTGTCTTATGTCAGCTTCATGTGTTGTCTCTGTTTCCCTGCTATGCAGCTGTGGCAGAGCTCATATGCTGTGAGAAAGTCAGAGCTTATTCTCTATTGGGTCTTCTGTGTGTATTCTGACCATGGAAATGGAAGGGATTTGCAGATCATACTCACTGCTGTGAGTATATATACATATATATGATATATATAATCTAGAAAGCTTGTTCATTCTCTTTCCTAGCCTGAGTTCTTGCTTTACATGACAGTGTTAGTTCTCAGATCCTGGCTAACCTCCTGAGGCCGCAGTTTCATGCTTGTTGACTAAACAGTATTCTTGTCCCAGCTGCTCTGGTGTTTGTCATGGGACATCACACCCTAAGTTGTGCTGGTGCAAGTGGTTGGGAGTCAGTTTTCTGGATTAAGTCAGGGAATTGATCCAAGCTGAAAAAGTCATTTTTATTAATTGTTTTATTTTGACCCAAATCCCTGAGGGGAAAGCATGCCAATGGAAACAAGCTTAAGATAGGGAATACCTTAAACCACTGACCACTTTCTATTGTGAAAAGAAGCCTCTGCAAAGACTTCAGCAAAACAGCTTCAGACTTACATGATTGCAGCTGAAATTAAAATCTGGCTTTGATGTATCAACTGTTTCCATCCCAAGAAAAGGGACTCAGCAGGAATATCTGCAATTCTGAGGACAGGATTCTGGTTTTATTCCTGTAGTTCTACAGCACAATCAACTGTACTGATGGTGCTGGAGGTGTTTTCTTGTTTATTTCAGTGTATACTGTTTGAGAACATACTCTCCAAAAAATTATAGAAACAAATGCATGCTTTGGGACAGATCTAGATTTCAATTTCCCCACGTTTACATCACCATAACTTCAGTGGAGTGCTCTGGAGTCATACCAGTCTAGCTCAGAATATAGCCTTTTAAAAGTAATATGAAGTGCATATAATATAGTCTCAACTTTGAAGGAGTGTACCTTACCACTGCTATGTTGGTAGTCCTAAATAAGTATGACATTTTTTAATTCCTTGAATTTTGCCTGTATTTGAAAGGACCTGTATTTGAAGGGAGTGTATTAAATCTGTGAAGGAAAAAACACACGCCTGTATTTTTTATTTTCTGGAAATCTAATTCAAAACATATAAAATAGAAATGAAAATAAATCATAGTAAGGTTTGAGTAGGAAGAGACCTTTAAAGGTCATCTAGTTCAACCCACCTGCAGTGAGCAGGGGTATCTTCAACTACGTCTGGTTGCTCAGAGTCCCAAACGACCTGACCTTGAACCTTTCCAGGGATGGGACTTCTACCACCTCTCTGGGCGACATGTGCCAGTGTTTCACTACCCTCAGTGTAAAGAATTTCTTCCTTATATCTAGTCTAAATCTCCTCTCTTTCAGTCTAAAACCGTTATTCCTTGTCCTATCACAACAGGCCCTGCTAAAAAGTCTGTCCCCATCTTTCTTATAACTACTGAAAGGCTGTAATAAGGTCTCCCTGGAGCCTTTTCTTCAGGCTGAGCAACCCTAACTCTCTTAGCCTTTCTTCATAAGGAAAGATTTCCAGCCCTCATCATTTTTGTGATGCTCCTCTGGACTTGCTCCAAAGGGTCCATGTCCTTCTTGTGCTGAGGTCTTCAGAGCTGGATGAAGTACTCCAGGTGGAGTCTCACCAGAGTAGAGTAGAGGGGATATAATGAGATTAATCTCAATTAAAATGATCATCACTTGGGGTTTTCATCTTGCTGACTGTTGTGTTTGCTGGCAGTTACAGAAGAAGTTTTACTTTTAAAAATATGAATAAGCATTTTGACTAGGTTCCTGAATTTTCTGCTTTTTTTTATCTGTTTCCATTACTTATATCTGGTGCACAGTAGCACCCACTGATTAATGTTGCCACTGGTATGATGTACTCTCACGAAAGATGTATAGATGTGGTGCTAAGGGATATAGTTCAGTGGTGACTTGGCAGTGTCAGGTTAATGATTTAATTTGATGAACATAAAGACCTCTTCCACCAAAAAAAATTCTGAGTCCATGAAGGGTTTGGAAAAAGTCATTTTGAGACCTTCAGAAATTAAGTCAGCCTTTTCTTTTACCTACTATACTACTAACTCATTCAAAGAATTTTAACAGATTGACTCCTTTGCAGGGCTCATAGCATATAGTTCCCATTATATTCTAAGTATTTTATTGTCACCAATGCAAATAATCTACCAGCTATTGAAAGGAAATAATCGGTCTGCAATTCACTTGATGACTGCATACATTTCTACCTAACTGCATACGCAACACTGACTATTGTTCAGCCCTGTTAAAGTATGCATAAATGTAGTCTCTCAGTTCTGCATGTTTGTATAAGCACATAGTACTATCACATTTAATGCAATGAACACAGCAGAGCACTGAGATATTGGGTTATGCTGGTGTGGTTGTAACTGTTGTCACTAACCTTTTACTCTTTCCATTTGAATCTCACAATTTCCTCTCTTTCATCTTGTATTATCTTCATAACTTTGCACTTTTGCAAACTACCTGTACAGATAAAGGCTTAAGTTACAGCAGTCAGGAATTTACACACACTAATTCAGCCACTTTCTTTTCCGAAATTCTTAATCCCAAACAAGTCTATCTGTGATCACTACTCTCTGATCTTTCTGAGGGCCACGCTGCCAGCTTGTCTCTTACAGCTTGTCAGTGTTTGCTTCTCTAGTGCAGATAACATAATGTCCAGTCTCTCCTGACTACGGGGACTAATCTGTCTGTAAGAGAGCCTTATGTACTGTATACCAACCAGGCTGTATTGACTTCAGTATGGTTAGATTAGTCTATAGCACCAGATGGCCTTCTGTCTTTTTGGCACTCTCACAAAATGGCCAATCTTACTTTGCTGCTCCTGGGATGGTGAGTGTTTGCACATGTAAGATGATGGCTGCACTCAGAAGTCTTTCCAGCAAGGTTGCTATAGATTTAGAACCAACAGTCCTAGATGCTCAGGTAACATAAACTGACACATAATGCTCTTTTCAAATCGAACAAGCATCTGACAATATTACAGTGAATATTTGACTTGACTTTTCCACTGCAAATGTGCAGTAAGCAAAACAAGGAGTAAAACTAAGAAGAATTTGTTGCAGACAGCTGGAGATTGTTCTGCTCTGCATGTTTTTGATCTGACAGTAGATTACTAGCTGAATCAAATCTGGTGTCATAAAGTGACTCTAGAATAAGCAGAGAGGCAACTACTGTGAAAGCTCCCATACAACTCTAATCGCAACCTCTGTCTAGGAGCATAGAAGCATAACTCATTACATTGGCCTTCCAGCTGCAGCAGCAGCTCTTTAATTTGCAGCTGTAAGCTGTTAGCACAGGTTACAGCCACTCTGAGCCTCTCTGTTTCACAGAAGAAAGTGAACTTAGCTCTGAAGAAGACACTGCTATTGTGTATGACATTTATGTGCAGTAATGGTGATGCATCCTGCTTCCATCTCTCTAAGCACAACTGCATGTTCTTTCGCTGATTTTAGACATTGCTCCCTATCCACCAAGTTAGGGTGAAATGATCTCTAGCAAGGAAGATAAATGGGCTTAAAAGGTGGAGTTATAAATTGTGACAAGGAATTTTTAAAAATGTAGAAATCAGAGTGCAAACTTCAGTTTTCCCAGGAGGCAAGATCCTGAACTCTTGCACCTTGCCTCTTCAATGACCCTTACCTCACCAGTCCTCCTTTTTCCAAAATGACCTCACACTCGTCGTCTGGTCACCTTCTGTCTAACCAAAGTGAGAAAATAAGATGTCATTAGATCTATTAACACATTTGCTCAAGTGAAACAGAGATGAGGAGTCAAGGGCTTGTCATGTTCTGTGCTGAGCTAATGCAACAGGCTGTGCTAGGGCCCTGAGCCAGTACCTGGCTAGGAACAGTTAAAACTTTGTTGTCCCTATTTTTGTGCACTGCAGCCAATATGGATAATTTTGTCACTTCCACAGTATATGACAAGACAAATTATTGCAGTGAGCTCCTGCTGTACAAGTGGTCAACACACATTTCATTACAGAGCCAGCAACTAGCATATCAAAAGTGAAGAGCTGGTACTTCATTAATTCACTTTCCTTCGTGCTTTTTCCAACTGGTTGTTTTTTTCAATATTTAGTGAAATATTTAGCCAAAGAAATCTCTTTGCTGACTTTACGGAGAGATAACCAACAAGGGATTCTTGGTCCGAGTGGACACTGTATTAGTTGATGGCTCATCCTTGGTCTAAGTGTGCAATGTGTCAGTGGATGTCTCTTCTCCTGAGTTTCCCTTCTTCAGCTTTTGAAAGACTTTGAGAAGTTCATGCCAGAAAAGACTTTCAAACCTAAATTGTAGATTTCCTTCTTTAAGCTTTTGAGGGAAAATATTTTAAAAGAATATAACATTTTTAGAAACATGTTCTTTTCATATCATGTAGGAGGCAGTGGTTGATTTCTCAGTTGAGTTATCTAGGATAACTCAGATAGAAGCAAAACATTTAATCCTGAGGACTGCCTGGGCAAATTCATCCATCATCATACATGGGAATTTTAAAGTGCCCATAGGGTATTCAGCACCTAAGTAGAGGGAAGTAGCAGTTTAAATCACTCCTAAGGCTTTCTTTAAAACTGCAGTCTACACACAGCCAATGTCATCAGAACATTTTTTCCTTCAGGGAAAGAGCTTACCAGAGAGGCTGCAGTATTCCAATGTTGTGAAAAGTTCACTGAGCTATTTTCCTTCTTTAGGGACAAATATGCTGAAATAACTGCATTTTAATGTCAGTGTTTTCTAGCTCATTTGAACATTATTCCATGGTGATTTTTTTTTAAATATTGCTGTTTGCCCCTTCCTTTTTTTTTTTTTGTACATATGGTTGCTGCCATTCAGTACAACCTGAGAATTCTTCTCTTTCTAATGAGAAAAAGCAGCTGTTTGAAGCTCATTATTACAAGGCCTTAGCTTTTGTAGTGTTCCTGAGGAACACACAAAAAGTGTTTGGAGCACTCTTCTGACCATGTGATCTTTAAAAATGACCAAAACCACCTCGAGCTATGAAGGAGAATTGCTTATCCACAAATAGGACTCTAGGTTACATGGAAAGGTAATCCTAAGTCTCTGAATTATATATTTGAATGTGGTCTAAACAAGTCTCTTTCATCAACTGTGTGAAGAAATAAAAAGAGTTTTAGCTACGTCAATCTTAGAACAAAAAAAACCCTTACAAATATACACCTATCTATTGCAAAGATTGTTTCCAGTTAGCACACCTCAGCACATGCTTAGTCCAAATGTGAAAGGCAACTTCTCCAGTTGTAAGCAAGCAAGTAGTATTCACTATGGATTTTGGTAATGAGAGGTAAGGGTTGGTGCTGTGAAGCAGAAGTACTGATGAAAATACATCCTGCATTATTACCATGGAAAGTTACTCCCAGCAAGTGGGGAGTTACACAAGAAATGATATAAAGATTTAGAAAAGTTTACACTAAAAAGCTGTGGAATAAAGAAATAATTTATTTTCCTATCAATCAAATTCTTCCTAGTAAAGCCTCTTTATCACTGACTGGGAAAAAAAAAAAAGAGATCATGTTACCATTGCCTTCAAATCTCTTTTGCTTGGTTAAAGCATAGCACTGAGTTGAGAGGACAATGTTTGTATGTTGTAAGATTATGGAAACAGTGTGCAATGGAAGACTGGATGTTAACTGGGTGAGTGAGTAGATTCTGAACAATAAAGCATTAGTGTATGACAGTAGAACAAGAGGGTGAAGAGGTATCATATCACATGGGCTTCTCTAGACCGGAAAGGCAATGTAGGTTAGATAAAGTCAAAGAGACAATGTTCTTTGCTTGTTGGGGCCTCAGAGGGAAATGGCTGGTAGAAGAGATTTTTCTGAAATACTCACAAGCTGAGTTATTGATTAATGCTACATATTCACCTCTGCAGATAAAACTGCAGTTTGCTTTGCTTGGTAGTAAGCAAAAATGAAAGAAAAGGCCATTTTACTCAAATCCAGCTAAATAAATATTTTTTAAAAACTAAATTAATAGTGTTTCTATGCCAAGATTTTTCCTTCTTTTGGGGCATTATGGCCAGCAAGGATCACTGTCAATAAGACGACTGTCCCTATTTAGATCAACTGGCAAACATTAAACCCATCTGTGTGTTGCTTAACAGGTGCCACTTTAGATCCATGGGGAGTAAAGCAAGCTTTGTACAGATGGACAGTCATTCATTGGACCTTTGCTAGCAATAGAGTATTTATTCAGCCACTGCCTGCCTACAGGCTCAGTATTTGAAAGAGCCAGTGAAAAATGTTTTTGGTGTAATATTTTCATGAGAGACGAATAAGAGGAGAAAGCAGAGAAAATCCCTTTAAAAATTTTTGGCTTACATTCACTAACAGTCCCACTTTGATCAAGACCTGCAAGGTCTGGCAAGTGTTCTGGGTATTTACTTGATGCTACCCAAAGGCTTTAATTATTAACAGAAATATTTTAATAACTGTATACCTTCCATGGAAAGGAGGGGAGTTCCTTCTTGCTAACAGCCATTGTATACATTGGAATGGGAACCTGCAACTTCTGTCCACTATGCCATGTAGTGAAGGACCCTTTTCTCCATGTAGGTCACCACTTCCCTGTATTTTATTTTACAGATGACCTAGAGAATAAGGAGGAGAGTATGAGAAACGTTTACTTTATAAAAATAATGTATGTGAAAGATGCCAGCATTTCAAAGTGTACTTTTCTAGGTCTAGTGAGAAACTGTCAGCCAGGCTGACTTGGTAGAGAAGACAAATGCATTTTGCTGTGGAAAGTAATGCAGAAATTCTGTGTGTTACTGTGAGTATGCTCTGCATGTGCTGAAGTGATCCTCTTCTCTGCAGACTCATAGAAACAACAAAGTGACTAATGTAGTTTGCAATAGCAATCTGCTATTTTCTGCAGGAGCAAGGGCATACATAATTTTACCTCCTGCTTAAGCTTAGTAAAGGTGCTTCCATGTAAATGACAGTAAGTCTCCAGTATGGCAAGTAAAGCAGCATGTTCTTGGAGTGAGGCAGCTGAAGTACTGAACCTGAAGCTGTAATTAGTGCTACCTGCAGTTAGTTGAATAGTAATTCAACCAATAAGAAACAGTAATTGGGTTTAGGTGTTATATATAGCACCCTTGATGTTAAACAGCATGTAGACTCACAAAATCTAACGTCATTTGTTGCAAGATACACTTGCAGACCTACCAAATGTCAAGCAGTGTTGAGCTTCCTGACCATGACTGCTGCCTTTTCTCCCACCACCACTTCTAACTCATGCAAAAAATGAGTGCAAGATATGAACATTACATGTTTCTTGTTAAAAAGTGGCTTATGAGACCATGGTCAGGTGCCAGGCCTTGCTGAACAGGGGACCCATAACAAGATATTTATATCGCTCTCAAAGAGTCATAATTGCTTCAGGATGTCCCTCAAACCTTACAGTATAGATTTTAAGATGTAGCAAAAACCCTATGATGGCAGCAATTAAACTTTAACAAAAAGTCAACTGTGGTGCACAAAATTACTGTTTCTATTACTACTGGGATTAAAGTATTTCCAAAGAAAATGATACTGGTAAAGCTCTGATGTGAAACAAAGGGACCAATCTTTGCCAATTTTGTATTATTTCTCTAGAATCATAGAATAATTTGGGTTAAAAGGAACCTTTGAAGATCATCTAATCTACCCCCCTGCCATCAATAGGGACATCTTTCACTGGACTGAGTTGCTCAAAGCCCTGTTGAACCTGACCTTAATGGTGGGACATCCACAGCTTCTCTGAGCAACCTGTTCCAGTGTCTCACCAACCTTCATCATAAAAAGTTACTTCCTTTTGTCCAATCTGTGTGCATTCTCTTTAGGATAAGAACTATTATCCCTTGTCCTATCACTACATGCCTTGATAAAAATTGTCTCCATCTTTCTTATAAGATCCTTTATAAATGGAAAGACTGAGATGAGGTCTCCCCAGAGCCATCTGTTCTCCAGACTGAACAATCCCAACTCTCTCAGCCTGTCCTTTTAGTAGAGGTGTTCCAGCCCTCTGATCATTTCCATAGCCTTCCTCTGGACCCGTTCTACCATGTCTTTCCTGGGCTGTGGACTCCAGAGAGAGACACAGGACTCCAGGACAGTCTCACTAGAGTGGAGTAGAGGGGCATAATTGCCTCCATTGACCTGCTGGCTATATTTTCATTCATGCAGCACAGGATACAATTGGCTTTGCGGGCTGCAAGCACACATTGCCAGCTCATGTCCAGTTTTTCTCAGACTTTTTTTTTGTGCATCCTGGATATTTGGAAAAGAAAGATTTTTGCATTTACATCAAGCAGTTTAGAGAGATAGTACTTGCAGGTAAAGAAGGAGACAAAAACCCCACAAGTAACCCCCAAACCCACTTTCTGCTTGTTTCCAAATTTTAAAAAGAGGAACATCAAGCCACAGTTTAAAAACAAAAAAAAAAGCAATATATATAGTCCTCATTTAGCTAAAAAAGAGTATTCCAGAAGAGCATAGGATTCATTTTCAGATTAAAGCATTTAGAGTTGAGTTTTAAAGTGCCCAAGAAGACACAGTCCTCATTATACTGTGAAGAGCAGCCTATAGTAAAGTCACTGTCCAGTGCAGTCACTGATATCCATGCAGTATGGTAGATTCTTTCCACAGATGGGCAAATTTTGCCTATGTTTTATTCCAGGGTTTTAAAAAAGACCCTGATAAGAATTATTTCTATTATTTATATAAAGTTATATATAAGGACCTGTTAAGAAAAAAATGCAACTTTTTTTTTTTTATTGGCCAGCAAGTCAGAGCAAGAGGTGGAAAATAAGGAGCAACCAGAGGCATTCATGTTACATTTTAGAAAAAGAACTTCTGAGAGTACCTGTGAAGGACTCAGCTGTGGCTGTTATATTTCCAAAATTACCCCACCGGGCTTTTCTAAAGTATATGGATTCATTGGTCAGAGACAGAGAGGGGGAAGTTGAAATCATCATTGTAACTGCAACAGTTCAGTTTTGATGGTGTTAGTAATTATTTTTACTTACAGGCTTCTCTATGGCATTCTCATCTGCCAAGGATCATGCCTACAATGGAGGTAAAAGATAAAGGTGAATGTGCAGAAAAGGACTTTTTCAGGTAGTTCTGTCATCGTTGTTACAAGGAAGACTCTTGCTTCAGCACTAGGAAAAACACTTGAGGCTGCTGGTTGGCCCTTGACATCATTATCAGATAGTTTGGCCTCCAGACAGCTCTGCTGTCATCCTTCTTTTGAAGACTGCCTCTCCTGCTCAGAGTTCTTCTCTGGTGTGCTGGTGAACATCATCCATGCAGTCCTATCTTCCAGTTTCTTTGCTGTTTGAGAGTCAGCCGTATCCCACTGTGTCTGTGTTGGGGGAGGCCTTTCTCCTGCTCCCCCTCCTGGTAGGTGTGAGAGAGCCCTGATTTGCTAAATGCTGCTCTTAACCACCCGCTGTTTTTCCAAAGCCTAATCTGCACTCTTTTCTTTTGGAGACCATATGAGGCCTTCTCATTGTATTTTTCCATTGTACTTTATATCTAAGTTAACTTCTTATTTTGTATTACAAGTTCATTTGTTTTATATGGGTTTGCTAAGTGCAGTTAGTCTGTGCATGGCTCATTAAGTTACTTCTAAACAGCTATAGCCAAACCTCAGCCAGAATCCCCTGTTGAAGAAGTGATATTTTCCTTGCTTGTTCTCTTTGCTCAAGGAAAGCAATCATGTCTGTATAATTCATTTTTAAAGTTCATCCCCCCCAAAAAGGAGATTCTTCAATTTATTTATTTTTTATCCTCCAAGTGTGAAAATACGATTTATCAGTTATTAACTTGTTTATTTTTTTTAAGGTATCTAGCTTTGTGTCACTGTTGATTTCACTATTTGCAAACTGGCTTTGTCATTTTATTGATAGCACTTGAGTGAAGAACTCTCTGATAATATATGCAAAATCACAGCTCTCAACAAGCTTTACAGCTCCGTTAATGAGGGGATTAACAAGAGCACTGCAATGTATTTAACCTGCGGCACTAGCTCTGTTTCAATAAGACTTCAACAGCCTATTAAATGGAGTGGGGGCTCAATTAACCCAGACAAAGGCCACTCTACAGAACATGGCAGGGAGAACCACAGTTAACATCTGCCTAAGCAGCTTGTTCCGAGCTGGAAATAAAGAGGGTGACATGTTCTTGCCTGGAGCTATGATATAACTGAAATGGTGATTCTAGTTCATCTGGGCTGACTGAATAGGTGACGGCATTGAAACCCACCACTATCTCGCCATATGACAGTTTGTAAAATCAGAGTGCACTCAACGGTCACTCCAGAGCCTCCTGCCTGATAGGGTGGAGGTATTGTTCCGAGGTTGGTTGGTGGGAGCTTTTGCTAGCACAAGGCTGCACTGCCAGCATGGTGTTATGTTTGGACAGTCAGGGAACATCATGTCAGTAGATCTTTCAAGGGAGTGTTTTAACAATCTCCTGCTGGAGAGGGATTGGGCACAGAGGTGCTACTGGTCTTTGTGTAATCTGATATTTCATTGGCGATTAACATAAGAACCGAAAAATTACATGGAAGGAGGACAAGACAAACAATTTTTCCAAAAACACAAATTGTACAATAGCAATATACCTACATTGCTCACAGAATTCTTTCTTAAATTTCAAGAGTTTGTTTTAAAAAGTGCTGCTTATGCTTATGGTTAAACTTGTGCTGAAAATGGTTTTCTGGGTAAAGATCTAATTCTTCCCTTGTTTGGGGGATGAGAAGAAAGGATTTTTTGCTATGCCTGGGGAAGAACTATCTGTAGAAATCAGCTAGTTTGTGAATACTAGCTATTATTTTATTTGGTGAGTCTAGGTATAGGTTTCTCAGTAGATACTGTTACAAACCACAGCTCTTTGTGAAGAAAAGGTTACTGATGAAAGAATGGCATTAAGGTAGTATTATGGTGCCCTAGTGTAAGAGTCAAGAGGCCATGTTGCAATTATTTGCAAGAGAATTGAAAATAATAGAAACAGCTTTTTTTTTTTTCCTAGTGCAAAAGTAGAAAATAACAAAACTTTCTAGCTAACAACCAATGAAAAATGCAACAAGCTTGCAGGTATCTACTACAGATTATTCTAGACAGACAAAACCAAGATGGGGACACCCATTTGTTCCTAATTAAATGTAAATTCTTCCAGGAAACACACTACTTTTTTAAACACGTAATGCTCCTATAGCACAGCTCTGCTCAAAAGGATGAGATTTTCTTTCATTTCCTCCTTTAATTGAGGAATGCTGTTTGTTCGTTGGAAAAATACATACTTGTGAATATACATCAAGCAGCAAGCCTTCTAGTAGCTTGTGCCATAATCTGCTGAGCAGGGCCAATAGAAACACTTGCATCATTAGCAGAATTAATTGAGGAGCCAGGTCTACCAAAATAATTTGGAAGAATTTTATAGACTCTTTAAAGTGCATAGAAGAGTGTTAAATCTTGTCTTACCTGAGGATACATGCATATAAATGTAACTCAACTAGGCTGAGTTGAGCAATCCAAAATGCATCTGTTTCTTATAGATATCCAGAATGTGAATTATCTACCTCATGTGTAGTGATAAGCATGCATACTGCTTTTTCACATGACGCTTTATTCTAGTGCTCTGTATATTTCGTTTTGCATGAGATTGAAGGCCAAAGAAACATAAGACTCTTTGCCTTTTCTGCAAGTCACTTTCATGTTTTTGACTCTTGTGAAGTCTTAGGTCTCAAGCCTTCCAAGGCAGAAAACATCTACATTTCTAATGCAGAAAACAAAAGACAATTTTTTTTGTATCCCCTCCAGAGATAATTAAGAGATACAAAGGAGTGGAGACCAAATTACTTTTGCTTTGAGATCAACTCTAAGTACTTCTGATTATCATAGTAAGGACATGTGCTGCTAATTTTATACTGTTCTATAAAGGGTAATTTCCTTTCCATGGATCTGTATGTTATTATGATTTGAAGATAAAATGGGTGAATTACCATAGAAATGTATTGATTGCAGGGACAAATAAAAAAAAAATTATTAAATGAACACTGGTTTTCTGTTGAGATGTATTTGCTTTACCTTTTTAAGTCTAACCTGAGGTTAGGGCATTATCATCTGCCTCATTGGTAGAATATATACATTATTAAAAGTTCTAGACTCATTGTGGGGGTTTTTTAAAGAGAGGGGGAATTTGAACAAATAAAGTTGTCGAATAATTGGGAACAACATCGTGCCTTTAGCAAGCATGTTATGTAGTTTCTGTAGACTAGTGTGTACCTTCTTAATATTTGTTTCGATTCCTTGCGTCTGTAACACAGAGAGTTGCCTGTTGTGTTGAGAATGATATAAGCATATAGAAATCCAGTTATAGAATGAGCATATAGGAGTGCATAGGATGTGATGATGGTGTTAGTGATGGTCTAATCCAACATGCCAATTTTTTATCTCCTTGTCCTATCTCCCACAGTGGCAATAACAGATCCTCTTAGGGAACAGCATGCAACCCTGGCTGCTCTCTGTGGTCCTTTCCTCTTGTGTTTCCCCACCTGCTGTATTTCCCCACCTGCTGGATAAGGGATGTTAGAGAGTCCATCTCTGACTGTTTATTCTAGTGTCTGCTTATTGAACTGCTGTCCATGAATTTACCCAGTCCTGTGTGAATCTGTTGATACTTTCTGCCTCTGCAACCTCCCATGACAATAGATTCCAGAAGTTCATTCCTGCTGTTTAAAAACAAGTACTTTTAAAAACCCTTTTTATGTGGGTCTCCTATTTGTAGTGTGCCCCCTAGTTCAAATAGTTGATGAATAACCACACACCTTGTTCAGTGCCATCACGAGCTTCTTGTCCTTCAGTTCTCACCCATCTGCTGTCTAGCTTGAGGAGTCCCAACCCATTCAATCTCTCACAAAGGAGTAGCTCCCTCTACTTAATTATTTTATTTGCTCTTCTTCATACTTTCTCTAACTTCATTCTGTCTTTTTTAGCTATGGAATTGCAAATAATATTTAGAGAAGTTCTACAGCTCTAACAAAGTCTTGCCTATCATGTGCATTTGTTTCTACTCATTCTTCACTTTTAAACCATGGTTGTTGAGTGATAATCATGGTTTAATCATAAGAAGATAATAAGGCATTAGGCAAAATGATATGAGAAAAAAATGCTTAGCGCACATTGCTACTGCTCCTCTTCCAAAACACTTTTTGTCATTAGGAAAAGCATATGCAATGTATAAGCAGCACATAGATCTTTGCTCCCTGTCAGTGCCGTACTAGATATGCTGGCTTCCAGCCAGGCCAAGTTAACTGGAACTCAATTAGCATCTTTAACCCTTTTAAGCAGTTATTTTCTCTAGTTTTATTGGCAACTGATTCCTTGTGAGTTGAGCTGCACAGGAATGAAGATGTCAGTTTTTCAGCTTAATACGTGGCTTTCAGGAAAGAGCAAAAAACAGTGTGGTATTAGTGTGTGAACAGAAAATGGATGAGTTTGTGTATGACATAGTAATATTTCAGAATGTCAATAATATACAAATTGAATAAAATATACATGACAGGAACAGCCGTTATGAAATCCATGAGATTCACTGCTAAGGAAAAATATAGAGTGTTTGGCTTAAATTTTTATAAAGTGTCAGAGAAGAGGGATGCATTGAAATGTGGGCATTTGAATGAGGGGAAAAAAGAAAGAGGATGAAAGCAAAATGGAGAATGATAGCTGAAAGGTTGCACACAAAGAAAAGGTCCATGAAGATACATCTCACAGCCAGTTTATTCCCACAAGTAAGAATTATGTTTTGTGGAATCAAAACAACATTCCCTTATTTCTGGCCCTTCAGGTGAAAATTGTTTCCTACAAAGGATCACCAGACCTGGTGAGAGGTTAGACTGTGCAGCTTTCAGCTGTCACAATAAACCAGGAGTTCAGGCAAAGACTGGGAAGCATCTGAGCAAAGAAAATGAACATCTTTCAGGGATACTTGGATAGCTGCCAGCTCGCACATTAAGCTCTGTTTTCCAAACCAATTGTTCTGTTGTTTCAAGTGCAAATAGTCTTCATCCTCTGCCTGGAATTCTTGTTTTTCACAAAATTAAATTGCCAGCCTAAACATGTGGGGTTTTTTCTTATAACTTCCTTATAGATCAGCATTTACCATGGTATTTAACTTTATGTGTTATATAAATAGAAGAATAAGATAGGTAAAATCTAAAATAGGTAGAAATAGGTAAGCATTACACAGATACTCAAAGATATTCAGGAAATACTGTCTGATCATGGGTTTTGCTTTTTTTTTTTAATTAAGTAGCTATTAATTATTAGCTAATACTTACAACACTGCAATCTCTTTCAAAAATAAACAATGCTAAATGCTGCTAAGACTACACTATTAGTGTCTGCCCAGAATTAAAGCTACTAGCCAATATGAAATTCATAATTATGCCAGTAGTCATTCATATCCTGTAAAATATTTGCAACAGATGCCAAATGTGGTATTAAGTATGTGCCAGTAAAGCCTGACTTATGGATGGCTTTCAAATATTGTAAATTACTTTATGATTATCAAAAAGGTACACATAAGAGAAAATGTGTGAATGAGCTTGAGGCTTTCAACCAAAAAGAAATACAGAAATTGCTTTACTAAATCAGACCTACAGTTAGAGTTCAACATCCAGTATCTGGCAGTGAATTACACTAGAGTATACCTTATCTTCTAATCATTGAGTTCTGGTGAACAAGGTTTAGCATCCCTTTGATATTTTTATTATTAGTCATGATATATCTGTACTCTCTTAATATCTGTATAGCAAGGTCCAATCCCCTGTTGTATCTTCTTGTGTTCGTTCTTCCTTGCCTTACTGTGACAGTTCTACAGTCTAGCCAGACCTTGTGTGGAGAAAAAATCCTGTATAAATGAATTCTATGTAAATGAATGTTCATCTTTTCCTTGTACTATGCATTTTTAAATATACTTCCACTCTTATTTTCTTTTCCTGGTTTCTCCAGTCACAAAGACCTGACTATAAAATAGATAGTTCTCTTTACTTCTGAATATGTCTCTCTGCAGGTAAGGAGGATGGATTAGATGAGTGTGTCATTGTTGTTTCTGAAATTATAATCAGAGACTTTACTTAGGATTTTATTCATTATCCTTGTAGTCACAGAGAGTTTATGTCAATAGAAGCTAGAATGGTGATCACTGGCCTTTGTTTTTTTGCTTTTGAGTTGAAAGAACTGAGATGGGAGAGGATCAAAAAATATGTTCTTCCTCTCAGCTTCATTGAACAAGTTATGATCTTTTGTCCTCATTGAACATTTATCCATATTTTATTCAGGAAGTTTTGAGTGTTTGAAAGCATGCAAGTTCTGAATGTTCATGAAGAGAGACAAGAGCTCTGTTGTACTTACGATCACATAAGTGATTTTAATTATCTTAGCCACTTATCTATTGAATGTGAGAATAGATGCTAGCCTATGTACATTCAAATTAATAACTTAATTAGGCTTTGGAGAGCTGGACATAGTAACAACAAAAATGAATAGCTTGCAGCTAATAATTATCTCAGGTAATCTGATGGAGTGATGGTAAATTGATTCATTGGTTTATAATGTTTTCCATATATGTGTAAGACAGGTACATTGGAGATCTCTGTGTTTTGGATATCCATAGGTGGTAATGTTAATTCTGCAAAGGAACACAATAGGATCAGGTCTCTTGGTCCATTCTTCTCTTGTGGTGATATGTCACTGCCTTATCATTGCCCAGTTGCAGATAAGCATTATTTGCTGGAACCAACTTAGGAGCTAAGACAAGTAATAGAAGGAGTTAAAATGAGAGAAGGAAATGCTGTGTTGGAAACTGCCAGGCTCAGACTGTTTGTAGAGGGCAACTTGTTCAGATACAATAGGTTTTACTTTATTTTGGCTTAACTAGTTTGCTTCTGCATTCTCTGGCTTCCTATGCTGCATGTATCACCGGTGAGAAGTGGAATTGTGTCTTTTCAAAAGGCTGTCCTATGGATCAGATCTGGGCATGGGCTTTTAGGAGCTAAAGCTTAGCACTTGGATTCAAGCTCAGAAAACACAGCTGTTACTTCTTTAATTTTAGAGAAGTTTCCTTGACTCTTGTAATAAGATTTTATGGTAGCTGTTATAAAGGTTGTTTGCATGTGTAATGCTACCTCCAATTATTTCTTTCTAGGGAAGATGGATTTGTCCATGCTCACCCCATCCGCAGCTGCTAAATCCCAGTGTAACTTTGAGTGAAATGTCGGAAAGTTAGTTTGCAAGTTCTTGAATTTGAGTAGTCTTAGGTCTTTTGTTTTATTTTGGATTTTTTTTTCCTTATACTGATATATATTCACATCTTTTTACTAAGGAACATCTACCCCTATAAACATTTGAGCACAGTAGGGATATCACTGATGCCAGTGGAAAAAAGAGCAGTGAGTTTAAGAGTTTGGTTAAAGATCTATGTGGAGAAGTTTGTTTGGGGCTTCAGCTCATGTTAATACAGGGGTTTGATTTTTTTTTTTAAGATACTAAATTCATCCCCATAGATAACACTTCAGAACCTGATACAATAGAGAAGGCTTGTACTGTAGACAACCTCCACTTCATGGCCAAGACTTCAACTGAATATAGATCTCTGAAGATAAAATTCTGCTTTACTCTGTCTGCCTTTTGTTAACCTCAGGCTTTTCATTCAGTTATAAACAAAGGAAGAAAGGACTTCTCTAGATCCTGTTTTAATCAAGAATGTTAACCGTAGCATCATTTCTACTAAGGGGAAATTTTAGTATTCATTTGGTTCAACAGAGAAAGATAGCTATTACAAGGTAAACAAAGTTACTTTTTGTTTTTCTTTTGAGTTTGTGGCAACAGTGACTGGACCATCACGATCCTGAAAATACTGAAATACTGACCATAACAGTAGTTTTCATACCCTTTCAGCCTTACAGGGTGGTGAAATGCAGATGTTATTTATCTGTCATCAAGGGAAAAGAGACTGACATTTCATAATGTTAAGACAAGACTGTCGGGCTCCACTGGAAATAATGAAGTTTGACAGTTCCTGGGTTAATACTGCAAGTACCAATCCTGTAAATTTCAATTAGCCATGACAGCAGTAGGGTTTAACGTGATGTTTATGTGAAGTGGTATGTTGGTAGCTTTCTTTTATGCTTAGGAGGAAAAGGATCTCTTTCTCCCGTCTCTCTCTATCTCTCTCTCCTTTCTTAGAATCATAGAATCATAGAATGGTTAGGGTTGGAAGGGACCTCTGGAGGTCATCTAGTCCAACCCCCCTGCACTGGGCAGGGACATCCCCAACTAGAGCAGCTTGCCCAGAGCCCTGTCAAGCCTCGCCTTGAATGCCTCCAGGGATGGGGCCTCCACCACCTCCCTGGGCAACCTGTTCCAGTGTTCCACCACCCTTGTGGTGAGGAACTTCTTCCTAATGTCCAATTTAAATCTCCTCCTCTCCAGTTTAAAACCATTGCCCCTTGTCCTTTCACTCCAGGCCTTTGCAAATAGGCCCTCTCCAGCCTTCTTGTAAGTTCCCTTTAAGTACTGGAAAGTCACTATTAGGTCCCCCCGAAGTCTTCTCTTCTCCAGGCTGAACAATCCTCTCTCTCTCTCTCTCTCTGTCTGTCTCGCACACACACACACATGCACACAAAGAGTAGGGTTTGGACTTCATTCTACGTATTTCTTGAAATGTCATTAAGATATTTGAAGTGTCTCAGACTATTTCTGTGGACAAAATTAGGACTCTAGCTGTTCAGAATGTATTTATCAAGCTTGGGTGCCTAAAACTTGCCACAAAATATTCATATTTTAGTATCTAAAATATTTGCAAATGATCCACTACCTGAGCAAGACATCAGCCTAAGGCCTGCCTTCCTGTGTAAACCTAGTTCTGATGTAGTCCTACTGCTGCCTTTCCCCCCGGGGAGATGCAGCTTTTACTGGGAATAGTTTTGCCAGTAGGACTAATAATGCTTTGTCCCTCCAGTGCTTCCCTGTGGTATGAGCCATTCCAAGACATGTACCTATGTGATACGACATGATCAAAGCTGTGCACTCGCTTGGTTTAGATCACTATTGAAGTCCACTCTAACTTCTACCAGCAAAACACCTTTTTTCCTTACATGTTTTATCAGTTCATAGAATGAAATAAGTTTTTACAGGCAATAAGTTGGTTTTTAACTGTTGCTGTGCTAGCACTCTTGCTGACATTAGCAATGCTGCACTAAAATCACACCTCTAACCAACTCTGTGCTACATGTTTCTTTACCAGCAAAAGTTTCTAGTGCAGTCCTGTTGTCATGTTGTCATGTCAATTTGGTGCTAAATATGGGTGTTATGTGTGAAAATTTTGGCCTACCTGCTATGCTTGACTGAAGACAATGATAAGTCTCAGCTGGGCCAAGATACCTCTAGCAAAGTAAACATGTTGACAACAAAACCAAATCATATCTACGACTGAGATGAGCATGGATATTGTTTTTTTAAACAACAAGCAAATGTGATGCATATAAAAATGTGGGACAGATAACACGTAGATGGGCTTAGGAGGCACTGAACAGTGTACTTCCATCAGCGTGCTTTCATCAGATATTTTGTGTATGGTATTGTGGAGAGCCCAGCCTTGCCAGGACTGACTTCCCTTGACTACCACCAAGACTAGCAGGAGATGAAGGTGATGAGCACATTGGACAAAATAATAGATCTAGGGCTGAGTTCTCTCTTAACAAAGACAGTAAAAATATATTAAAAATATATATGAAAGACATACAAAAGACAGCAAGAAAAGAGCACTTAATGTGACCTATTAGCATCCTTTCCACCCTGCACCAACTTTGGTGGTCTTTTGATCCTATGCTACAGTGGCTGAACTCACCAAACCAACAGAACGTTACACAGCAAAAGTTATCAGTAGTTTAGTGCTGAACCTGTGAATCAAATTAGCTCCAGAGCTACTGCCACAGAGTAGGAGAGTAAGGCTTGAAGAGGTGATATGAGGTTGGGACATACCGGTAAGTGGTAGAGCAAAGGGAAAGCAGATCACTCCTTTTGGGTGATGGCAAGTCATTGGAGCATCTCAGATGTGAGTTTCACGCATATTTTCAGCAATCATGTATGTAATTCTGCTCAAACCTTACTTCAACACGCAGTTTTATCAGTCACAGTATCAGGGAGGTATGCATAAAATTTCATGAAAATACAATAAACCTAGGCTATATTATAGGTGTTTTACTTTCCGTAGATCTTGGACACCAAATGCAGCTGTCAGTGAAAACCTATTTGAGTTGTTCAACAACTTGAAATTTTATTTAACTGAAAAGCTGACCATTTTAGAATGACTCCTGCATGTATGCAAGATAATCAGAATGAGATACTGAAATTTAAGGAACAAATCCTGAAAACTAACAAATGTGAAAATGTGGGAAATATAACCATTTTGGATTTGAAATGAAGTGATCTGATGTTAAAGCAGAAACTAAATTTAAGGCTGACCGAGCTTTTTCTCATTTCAGTTGAGTTGGGAAAGTGGGAAGATTAATAAAAATCACCACTTGCTTGTGGAAACTGCAAAAGAAATGGATACTTCTAATAGGAAAAAAAAAGCCTAAATATTGAGGTACATATTCATTATGGCATTCTGTGTATGCTCTAATTTATCCTGTAGCTTGTCTGTCTTGTATCCTTCCGTTCTTCCTCTTCCACCTCCGTTGCTACTTGTTAGGTGATTTACTTAACACTTTGCAAGTGCCTCTCCTGTGCTATGCATATTCAATGTATCAGAGCTTCTCAGAACAGGTGTCCTCAGGAGAGGAAGTCTTTTTCTCCCTAGCCACACTTCTCTATACAAACAGCAAACTGCAGTAATTGTCTCAAGAATTTAGAGCCAGACAGCAAAGATGAATGTCCTCTTTTTTGTCTTGTTATTACTTCAGAGCATTATTTCCTTTCAATTTCTTCTAAGAATAAAATTGCCAGAAGTAAGCAGTCCTGTTACAGCTTTGCTCTGCTGAGTTAATGAAGGTTTTATAATTAGCTACAGTGGGACAAAATCAGACCAACAATGAGTACAGTGCAAAATCCAATTCTTTATCTTTTGCATTGTCACTTGTTTTTCTGTCTTTCCTCCCACCCCATTTCTGCAGACTGCTTCCAGGGAGAGACAATGATCAGATAGTGAAGTCATGGTTCAGTGTTATGGAAGCATTCAGATGAGAAAGAAGTTCCCCTCTCTTTGCTTTCACCAGTTTGAACGTATTTTGGTTTTCCAGCCTCTCTTGCACCAGCATTGTACTGCCTTGCAGTGCCAGTGTTTTTGCATTACTCTTCCATGTTTGTGCTTTAGGCTGTCTATGGCATGGCATAATGCATGGTAAATTCTTGTATAGGTTCCTGACTCAGAGAATCTTAGTCTTCCACCATTTGATTCTGAAGAGTCCAGTGAGGCATCTCATGGGAAAGCAAAAAGCTCTGTTGCTTTCTCATGAGTTTTTGGCATGTTTGAACTTTAAATTCTTCTATGATGTCACAAGATTCAAAACTTTGGTACTTACAGATATATTTGCATAGTACAGGAGTTCATTGTTTCTCTCCTTTCCTTTTTTTCCCCCCCAATGATTTGTTTTCATCTCTTTTGCACACTGAAGGCAGAAGAATAAAGATAAATGAAAAGCTAGCATGATGGAATTAGATCACAAGTTATGCACTAACATTGGTTGACATTTAATGTAAGAATACTTTTGCACAAAATAGAGCTCACAGGAGGAAGACAAGCCTGGAGTTTCTTACACTGGATCATTTTAAAAGAAATCCCTGGTAGTTCACAAACCCCATGCACACTCTTCCTAAATCACATCAGGTACTTCACAGTACCCCTCTAGTTAGCCCCATGAGCTGTCCTTTTGTTTGTGTGCCTCACAGTTAGAGAGTCCCCCCAGCTTAGGCACAGAAAAAGCAGACATGTAACAGTGCTTCTTTGAGAATGCACTATACTGCAAACTATGCATGGATGTGCTTATCTTGGCACAACATGAGCTTGATTCTGCAAAACAATGAATGTTGCTTCTGATCAAAGAGCTTTGTCCTTAAGCATGTGCATTAATTACATACTTGTCATATGCATGTAGGCTGAGGGCTTCATTCTGGGCGAATGTCTGAACTGAAAGTGGGACGTGCCAAACTACAGGATTTGTGTAGCTCATGGTTGTTCTCAGAGCTACAGTGCATTAGCAGTTTTGAAAAACCGGTCTCAATTTCCACATCTGGGCATGTAAAAATTAGGCATCAAAAATTAGACATCACTTGTGAAAATGTAAACCATGACAATACCATCAAAGCCAACAAAATCAAATGTTTACAAAGTCACAGGAACTACTAAAGGGATTTGCTTAACATAACCAGACAAGCATTTAAGATAAATAATTGTTGTGTTTTCTCTTAGTGATATCGGCCTTTGCTAAGAAACACAAATTGAAAGTAGCACAGATTGAAGACAGTGAAGCTCTTTTGAGAAGAGAGGATGTGGGGAAAGCTTGAGACCTTTTGAGAGGTGAGCTGTGACATATTTCTTTAAGGTGATTTAAGACAGTATTGACCCAAACACCTATTCTGCTCTTTGGCTGGATTTTGTATCTCCATTTGTAGGTGACAGAAATGAGCACTTGCTTGTACATCAGCTTTCCCAGGTCTCATTTCAGCATATGAGTACCAGCCCACCTCTTCTGATGAGAGAGCAAACAGGGAAGAACAGGGGAAGATTGATAGGTGAGAGGTATGAAGGGAAGTAATTTAAACCAGTACTGTTCTACATCTGTCAGGGGGGAAAAAAACAACACAGTTTTGTGCTGTGAAGATGAAGAAACATGTGCTTAGTAATTTTCTTTCAGCATTCAGGGTCAATATCCTTCAAAGTGTAAATGAGCAGTTTAACAGAGAGAATTAGATAAAAGGACAAGTCCTATAACAAAGTATGTTCTTTCTCTTCAGGACAATCTGTTTTTAAAGACCCCTGAGTTCAGTCCCACACAGATCTACTGGAGTGTTATCAACCTTTTCTGGTAAGGAAACCATTTGGTAGTGGTTTCTATTGTATTCAGTAACTACCAACCTTATAGCAAAGAGAAACTGGTGTGATTGGGAAGCAGGCCAGCTGCTGCAGTGACTGTTGGCCCCAGTTCTGGCCCTTATGGCTGCAAAAGCATGGTGAGAGCATCACCAGAACTATAAACCAAAATGGTTCTGCAAGAGAAGTACCTGAAATCCAGAGGAGTGGAACAAGTTTTATCTCCTCCTGAAACAGATGGTTCCCTGTCTGTTCACTGAGTTTTGGTGGAAGTTTTACTGGAGTTGGGAAGCTGGGAACTGGCTCCTTGAGCCCAGTCCCAGTTTGGAGAACGCATCTAGCTTCACACAATTACAAAAATCCCATTATGCTTTGATTTACCCTGATGGTATCTGGTGATATTTGTCACCTGCTATCTTGCAGAATTACTGACAGTAATTTTTTTTATTAAGACTTGTCTATCTTTATCTTGAGTTCTGTTTTGGCTGCAATGCAAGCCATGACTAAGTGACAAGGTTGTGAAGCTTTCACCTTTATTCCATAGTGGGAGGCAAGAACAGAAAAGAAGAGGACACCTGCAGCAGGAGACATTGTGTGGGAGAGAGTACTCATGCTGAGTGAGGTTTCCCTAGTTATGTATTTGCTCAAGGTGGAATATCTTCCATTACACATTTGTTTGATCTCACAAAATGTGCTTATAACTTAACCTTTCTTTTTTTTTTCTTTTTTAAGTGAGTAAATGTTTGGTGGAAAAAGGACAAGACAGGTTTTGCAACAACCTTCTGTACTGTTACTTCAAACTGTGTTGATTTGGTTTGAACTGGTCACCTCCTGCTACATATTTATTATGATACTTTTCAGTGTGAAACTGAAGCCACAGACAACTGCCACGATAGAATAGCTAGGCCTCCTCTGCTCTTCCCTCACTTTTCCTGGTCTGTGTCCCTTCCCTTATTCCAGCTGTAGCAGTCATGGGGCTCTCCCATGAGCCAATTTAATTCAATGATACAAAAGAAAAATGTCCTTTGGGATTTCCCCCTCCCCTTTTTTTTTCTATTTTAGTGAGTTCTACTTCCACAGTGCAAACATTTTCATGCAAAAGTTCCTTCTGATACTATTCATTCCTGCTTTTTTCAGTCAATTCTGCATGAAAGAGACATTTTCCAGCACCTATGTTCTCATTGGTGCCTTCAGCAAAGCCCTGCAGATGACCCATTAGAAATACAAACTGACCTTAACAAAGGAGCGGACATATTTCACTCACAAAACTCAGAAAGAATCAGATGGCATCCCATTGACATTCATCACAGCTGCTGGCAACAGCCTTTAATTCATCTGGTATTTAACCAGGGTGAAATGCCCTGTAGCTATATCATGTTTGTTGGTGTTAGATGAACCCAGCTCATCGCCTGCTCACTAAAGTTCAGGATTTAACACCAATCCATGGTTTTCAGGCAGTTCATCTCCTGCACAAAATACTTGTCTCCTCTTTGTCCTTTATTATATTTCCTATTCTCCACAGCTGGCTTTCTAAACTCTCCTCTGCTCACCATCAACCTGTAATTGAATACCTTTGCCTGGATTTGAGAGCACATTGTGGCACAAGTCAGGGATGCAGCACATCAGTGACATAACTAAGCTCAGTGATTACAGGGAAGTTTTCCAGCTTTCCTCGTTAAAAGTTAAGAATATTCAAGATGTGAAAAACAGAAAGTGTGCTTTCAATGTTGAATACTTAAGTGATGTGACTGTAGCATCCTTTTAAAATAATGGATGAGAATGGGAGTTAATGAAGAGCAATAGTTCAAGTAATTAGTATTTTTACATCACATATTCATTGACTCCTGAGTGCTTAAAGAAATGAATTGGGCTTGTTTCACTTTGATTCTGATCCAGAGAAGTCAATGAAAGCTAATGCATTCATTGGGGACTAGAGCAAATCTAGTGGGTATTAAACATGGCCCACTGCAGTGCTGTAGCATTACCTTCTCCGATTTTGCAAGCCTTATGTCATGTCCTGCTGATTATAGGATGTATTCTAACTGAATGCTCTAACGCTGAAAAGTTGGAGAAGTAAAACTTCTTGGATTAAATCTTAGTTGCATTGAAGTCTAATAGCTCCTACTTACTTTAATGAGGCTAGTTTCATGCCCTGTGTAACTCCAGGTACAAACCATGTTGGCTGTTGGGATAAATATGGAAAAAAAAACCAAACTGAAACAAGACATGTAACTCACTTCTATCTACTTCAGTTACATGGCTTTATCTTTATCATGGTTTTACCTCTAATTTAGGAGTCTAAAGACTCCTCCTTTCTGCAAAGGCCAGCTTCATCACATTCTTTAGGTTAACTGTGAGCCTTAGTGAAGTAATCTTAACCCAGGAAACAAGAATAGGACACAATGACTGCATAGAAACACAAGGAGGAAGTTACAGATCATTCATGAATGATGTTGGAGGCAGAAGAGAATCCACATCACTCCAATATGGATCAATTATTCTGGGCTATCTAAAAAGTTAAAAATAGTAAAGTATATTTTTATGATTCTCAACATTCAAAAAAGCATGAGGGAAGGTCCCCAAATCATTGGATTTTTAAGTAATATTAAATCTTGAGTACTTTTCAGGGCAATGGCAAGACCTGCTTTCTGTTTCGGACCTTTTCATCACAGTATCAAAGGGTGGAAGTTTTCTCTTTTAGTTTTTCTTTCTCCCAACATAAAAGAATATTGGGGTTCCTGAATGATAACTCAATACTGGAATCACTCTAACACAGGTACAGTGATATTTGTGTTAAATCCATAACAGGAAGCACAAATGTACATAGTTAAAATAATAGAATTAACTTTGGCAAAGTGTCAAGGGAACATGTGGGAGGTAAAGAGAAGACTCATATATATCTTTGAACTGACAATGATGCTCAATTATAAATTACTGAACAATTTGTACTTCATAAAATTGGCTTTCTGAAGATCATGCTTAACTTACTATTCCTAATAATTTACTGTCATACAGTCAGTTCTTTTACCAGTTATAAATGGACAGCAAATTTGATTTTCCCAGTTCTGTTTATTTTTAATAAGTGTTTGCTGTGCTGTCCAGCTAAGCACATATCTTCTGATGATGGAGCCTTAAACCAACCTCCACCTTGACATTTCAAATTTATCTTGTGGCTGATTCAGTATGAAAGTGTTTGGAGTACTCTGTGAGTCTTGATCATTAAAGGAAGAGTTCGCAACTGAAAATTGTGATCTTTAAATATTTTAATGAAAGGTACCCATCTTCCAGAACATCTTAGAAGCATTTACCTTGTGAAAGTGGAGAGCTCCATGTTTAAACCTGAAGAAGTTATTTAGATTCCTCTTGCTCACGGAGGAAAATATCACCAAAGCAAGTAATGATGTGACTGCAGAATGAATTCATATATATACATCATGCTAGCTTCAGTCTCACTTGTGCAGGAAAGTTCAAAAAAGACATGTGTCTATTTCAGTGTATATTGTCAGCTTCACTGCTGCTGGATACTCTGTTGTGTAGTGTAGCTGTGTCTGCTTGTGGTACAGTTACTTCCAGCATAGATACGTAACCATGTTTTAACANTAATGCTCCCTCTGCTGCCAGCACAGTTATCACACCAGGGGCCACAGGAGACCCCAAGTGATTTTCAGACTGTGCCTGTTTAACATTGTTATGTATGATGCAAATGGTGTATTTTTGTATTCATCATTGCTGAGTGATCGCCTGACAATGCTGAATCAGGCACTCTCACTCTTGGGTTGAATAAACTGGAAACTGGAGTGCAAGATGTGGACTTTATGCTATTCATGGATATGCAGGACTTAGTACCAGATGCCCTGGGACCCCATGTATTGCTTTGTGGCCAATTGCTTGCACTGTGCTGAGGCTAGGGGAAACAGCAGTGGTTAGTTGATCCTTTTATACAGCAATATAACTGAGGCCTGGACAAGCAGTTTATAAACTGCTACCCCAGGTAAGATACTTACCTGAATTGACTGTCATTATCAGTAAAACCCCTGTGGTGTAAATGGCCCCTCATATAGTGCTAAAAGCCCAGACTGACACACCCAAGGTGAGTCAGTTGTTGGGGTGAAAGTGTTGTTACATTTGCCTTCCTACCCATCCACTGGAGAACATGGCCCAGAGCAAGAATAGCACAACAGAGCTTGCTCCTCAGCCTAATTCACAGCCGGCTGCCTTAACCTAAAGCAAAATCAAGAGTGAATTACATACACTTTACATCACCTGTCCTTAAGTGACAGTGCAAATTGTTGGTACCCATGCAAGGGGTGATGTGATCTCTGACATAAGAGGCACATGAGCAATGAGATGCGGTAACTGCTGTAGCTGATCTGCTGGAGATGGAGACAAAACCCTTTGGGCCTCTGCCCTTTAGATGGTGCACTGTCTCTCCGCTGAAATTCTGCAAACACAAATCATTCAAAACATCCACAATGGTTAAAAATTATGCTGTTGTAGGCAAGCTCTCTGCATCTATGGTTTGGTGTGTTCCAGTAGTCCTGTGTATGACACCCACACAAGCTGTGTTCAAATTCAAGCTGATTTGAGTCATTAGGCATGACTATTTAACATAGTAAGTGTAGAATAGATAAAGCAGCTTCATTGCTAGTATCAACCCTCTACTGGCTGTGTGTTGACACATCCCACACTCAAAGACTGATGTTTTATTACTGTGATTTCTTCTCAGTCTTGCTGTTCTGAAAAGACCCTTTTAAACCTGATTGTGTAAAACAGTATTGAAAGTATCATGGGTTTGAAATACACATACTTTTATTCTTATATGTATATGATAGCTAAACTCAAGATGAGAGGTCTTCTTAAGTGCATGTGTTAAAAGTATGTATAGAACATGTATATGGGTACTATGGTGTTTCCTACACATTTGACAGCATGAATATTCTAAAGTCGTCACAAAAATGAGGGGAATTCGAATGCAATGAAAGGTGCAGATTTTGCAGACATTTACTGTAGGTAAAGTGATGAGTGAAACAAGGAAAAAAAACCCTAACTGTCAAAGTTTTCGAAGTGTGTTTGACATTTAAACCAGAATTCATTTTAAAGAATCAGGACATATGTTAGAAGGAGTTTATGTAGGTGATTCACTGGAAGTTCATGTTAAAATCAACCTCTCAATGATCTTGCTTCATCTTTGTGTGAAGAGGTAAATTGTGTGGGTTTGCAACTCCAAGAGTTCTGGAGGATCTCTGAGTTTGAATGAGGTTTCAAGGGACATCAACAAAAAAGGTAATTACTTTTGTTATTCTTATTGTGGTCATAGTCATAAAAATGATTTCATGTTAAGATGGATTGACACATAATATTTGTCAGTAGCTGCTTCTCTTCCACTGTTTTTCAGCTTGACTGTTATAGTTACTTTGAGTTTTCTTAGTTTTGCTTTTTAAAGTTTTCATTATTTTATCTCAAATTATTTTTTTTTTCTGTAGTCAGGAGGGCAGTTTTGCCATCTCTTTGTTTCTGCCATTTTCTTTGTTTCTTTAGATAAGCAACTTGATGAATATTTTTTAATATAGAACACAGAATTATTTTGTAATCGTCTGAATAGTATAAAGTAGTTACATTCACACAGAATAATAGTCTCAACAATTTAGCTTCACTGGCAATTCCTCCAAATAATATAGCATAACTAACAAGAAATATAAATCACAAGTCCCTTGTGAGCCCACAGTATTTATATCATTGTACACTTTCTAATGACAACAAAAATTTTATTTATTCATGAAAATTTCATTTATTCCCTCTTCATTTTCTATTCTAAACATTCACTGGGATTTTTCTCTTTGTATAGCTTCCCTATCTTTTCGCTGACCCCAGGTCCATCTACTATTTGCCTTGTATTTAGTAACTTATAATAGTGAAGACAACTCTGTCAGTCTTGTCTAATATTTAAAATGATGGGTAGACCCCTGTGTTGTACCGTTAGTTCTTGTCATTAGAAATATGGGCAAGTCTCCATTTCTTTGTGCAGCGGGTCAAATGGTCATGGATATTTCTACATGACAGCCTTCATAGAGAAATCTCTTGTATGTGATAAAAATACATGAAGGAGTGTGGGTGTGGACATGTAACCTTCCCTAAGTTCTCATAACATAAAGTGGCACAATGGCTTGAGATTATGTATAAAGCTATGTTCTAGCTCTGACTTGTAGAAAAAAAGGCTTTTTATCCTCTTCTCCAGGAGAATTGCATCCCCCCACACAACAGAATCCTTCAGAAAGTGAAACCCTAGGAGACTCAGGGAAATGGGGAGAAAAATTAAAACCAGCATGATAAAAATTTCCGAAATGCAAGATGAGTAAAACTCAGTCAGTCTGTTAGGAATGTGAGCTCTCCCATAGACGCTGGTCTGTGAGTCCAGTTATTGTTATGGTCTAGAAAAGCTTATAGACCCCACTTCCTTCAAGCACACCCAGAGATCCAGTTAAATTTAGTGGTGGTCAGGGAGATTACTCCTCTGTCTGCTTGGGTGCAGAACATTCAGCCATGGCATCCCCCGTTGCAATATGCAGCCACACAGTTCAGCTTGGCAGTACCCATCCCACTGCAGCTGGCCCTGGGAAGTCAGCTCCAGGAGTCACTGAGCAGGCAGCATTGTCACTGCCACCACATCAGCTCTGATCTAATCTGATTCAGCGTGCTGCTGCAGAGTCACTTGAGGGGAACCTTGTGGGGATAGCAAAGCAAAAGCACTTTTTGCTTCCAGAATGACTATTTCTATTTTGGACACAAAGATTTCTCCTTTCTTCTTATGGGATTTGGAGCAAATACCACTGCCAGTTGTACCACAGAGCTGAACAGAGCTGCTGGAGGATATCATCTCCCTAAATTTCCTTTTGTGCAGTTCTGCTTACAGTCTGGTATAATATATAAATACCAGATATGTTCCCACAAAACAATGAAAAACCAGGTGTTATTATGGGAAAGAACCTTTTACTTCATGCAAAGAGTGTTGGCCAGAGTGTTCCATTGTTGAGGAAGCACTCTTTTTAACCCAGGTGTGGCACATGAATAAATTTTGCCCAAATGCCAGACGCATGATGTCTCCAGCATTCTTGCAAGATATTCTGTGTTTCTTCCCACTGTGCTGGAATGCTGAGCCATAGCAGCAGCAGCATGAAGCTACCAAGGCAAAAATGACCCCAAAAAGCTCTAGCCTACACACCACAACTGCTTCCGAATATCAAACCTCAGATATCTGTAGACCAATTTTTCAGTGGCCTAAATTTCCTAATTTTTGATGCAGATGTCATGCCTGGAAGTACATTGTATGTTATACACTTTACAATGGCAGACAGAAAAGATTGTGGCAACACGCCTGTTTGAAAATGAGTTATTTGTAAGGTGAAGCTTTCAAGATCTCTCAGTTGTGATCCTGTTAAAATATCAGGGAAAGGGAATTGGAGTTGGTCTGGTTTTGTTTGGTGGTAAACAAATTGGCATTTTTGACTTGACTATTCAAATTCTGATTTTCCTAGATGGATATGCTTCCAAGGATGGATATTGCCTTTGAGTTTGATTTTGCAGTTGTCATTGGCTGAGTTCTTGATTACCGAAATCAAGAATGACTCTGAATCTTATCTAAGAAGTGCAGGGTGGAGAGCTACATGGATGTTTCTTCTCCTGGCCTATCTCCATTGCAGGACAGGGAGGAGTTCATTTGCCTCATCAGCTTGTGATCTGAGGGTTTGTTTTGCAAAGGAGCATGTAGGGCTGGGTTTTTTGGGTTCCCAAGCCTGAGGCAATAGTGCTGGGAAATATGTAATTTGGTCCTCTTCTTAATAGTCATGAAGAGAATATAGCATCTCTTTTTTTACTGTAAGCAAAGCCAGTCATGCAGCGAAGCAAATGTTTAACTCAATGCATTAAAAAAAAACAACACTACCAACCAAAACCAAATATAGTCCAGTTCAACTTTTGCCATATGTCACCATGTTGTACTTGCTCTTTCTCTTCTCAAGATGACAGTCCTGGGATCTTGATGCTGACCTGTGGAAGAATGGTTCCCAGACAGAGCATCTGGCTCCTTGTATGAGTCCTGAGGCGGTTGGTTGTGTTGGTGGCTGTGGAGTTGCCTCTGGCTCTGACATGTGGTTGCATTAGTGGCTTGATGGGCCTCTGTGGCAGCTCTGCCCTTCTGAATGCTGTCTTGTTTTAACTTTTCAATCTGAGTCAGTTTGCACTTCTACATTATTTTCGTAGTGACCATTCCCTTTAGGAGGTATTGCCCTTCCCTCCAAGACTTTTATATTCCTATGGCTGGGTGCAGGAAGAGCAATAGTGTAAACAGCAGACTTAGCCTGCTGAGAGGCACAGACTTTCCCAGTGTGGTGTTCCTGAGCTCGTCTGGTAGACGGAACTGCGTTATTCTTTCCTTCACTTTGTAAGTTAAAGCATAATTCATACAGCTCCATCGTGTCTGAGGAATTTTGAAAAACTACAATGGGGGTAAGGGTATGGATGTTGAAGTTGAGGGGGGGAGTGTGTGGAAAAAATGAAAGGAAGATTTAAGGATTTGAATCCAGAAGAGGCTTTAATTTTTATCCAGGCCAGAGGAAGAAAATGCTCAGTGGATGCTGTGTGCCTGAACTTCTAATCTGCTGTGGGAGTGATACACAGCACTGTGCAGGACTAAATCTCTCTGGTCTCAGGGCTGGTTAGCGCACATAGATCCACACTGGCATAGCATTAAACACAGGCCTTCCATTTAGTAGCTGACATACAACAGTTTTACTTGCTAATTAGATTGATGTTGATGATTTCTCTCTCCCTTATTGGCAATTCCTAGACTGCCCCAAGAACACAAATTTTAATCCCCTTCTCCATCCAACCTAAGCTATTATCATAGATCAGAGCCATTAAAGCTACAAGTGCACAAGGAGGGTATGTAACTCAACTACAGGAGAGAAGGCTATGCCCAGCTGCAACTCATGTGGAAATTGGGTATGACTACTGCAAATCATTGTGGAATTATACAAGCCGGCATCAAACAAGCAGCAGGGCAAATTAGCCCTGCACTGAGTTGCATGCTGTTGTGCTTGCACAGTTACTGGTGCCTGAGTTAACATGTTTAAATGCAGCACAGCTGTCTCTACATAGCCCTGCATTTTGCTTGTAGCTATATCCAGTGGAGACAAAAGAATATGGACTGCTTAAAATGTTTCCATTTCTGCAAGTTTAGTGTCTTCTCTTATCGTAAAGCCCAAGAGCCTATTCTGAAGCAGGGGAAAAACATATTTGCTATCAACCATCACTGACTGGTGTCCACAAAGCCACTTTTTTGCTGACTGCTTCTCTGGAATTAGAGCTAAACAATGCTGTGTTCATGCTTCAAGACAGGGCACACCATGGTTGCAACATCCTGTGCTTTTTTTTGTTAGAGGGTATGCAGCCCTGCCTCATGAGTAGTAGCATGGGACCCAGGAAGAGGCAAGAATTTCTTGGACTGAATTCAATTCCATTCAGTGAAGCTGATACATGGAGATACAAGAGGTGTGCAAGTTAGCTGGAGAAAGTCTGGTTAGGGATGTAGAAGAGAAAAAGGGTTTACAGGCAAAGGCAGCTTTATTAAACGAAGCAAAAATACCAAAATAAAGCATTGTAGTAGGTACTTTTAACACCAAGTTAGGTAGATGATGAGGACACCCATTTTTCCCAAGAGAATGCTCATACTTTTGCATAATGCTTAGCCTTGATGCCTCTTTTTGGCAGCAAGACACAGATGTACTGAATATCTTTTTTTTGTATTCCAAACACAGAAAGCTGGATCTTCCAATTAGATGTACAGCAGCACAGCCTGTTAGGTAGAAGTCACAACTAATGTTAAAAGTCTGTTAATAGCAAAGCCTCTTGCTCTGGTGAAATTAGCACTGTGTGGTTTTCCCTTTTGTTCCTTTCTCAAAAATCAGTTACTTCAGAAATAGTTGTAAAAGGCAAAATACAAAAGAACTAATGACCTTTCTGTATGATAATAGTTGCTGACAAGTGGCTTGAAGCTTAGATACAAAAAGGCTTTATCAAGCAGCTACTTTGGGTTGGGCTTGAAAAATGTATTTTGCAAATTCACACAGATTCCTTGTCAAGTGCTTCATTTTCATACCATCTCTGACTGAGCAGAGAAAGACTATCTTTAAGGGGCTGGCTTGCCCATCTGGGGTCAGTGCAAAAGAATGGAACAGATTTTTTTTATAATTATTTATAAGATGTCTGATTGCATAAAGCTGTTCTTTGAGTGTGAGACAACCTCAGGGGACCTTGGCCACCCCCTTCTGTGTGTTGGTCATCAGTAATGATTCGTTCCGTGAAAGACATGGAGCAACTCTTAAATCCATGTAGGTTCTCCTCCTTCCTTATATTATCCATCTTCTTTTGGTATGCGCCAACCAAATTGCCAAGAACATGGATTTTAAGACTTGAGGATATAAGGAGCACAGCATTTCTTCAGGTCTCATTAGGACTGTTTTCAATGGAAACATCATTTGCAATGTTTTTACATTGTTTACTTGGCCCTA
Organism: Bucco capensis; assembly: GCA_013396975.1. Lineage (NCBI taxonomy): Eukaryota > Metazoa > Chordata > Aves > Piciformes > Bucconidae > Bucco > Bucco capensis. The sequence continues at coordinate 1,594,234 of VWZO01008152.1, read as the reverse complement.
CAGCCCCACCCTGCCAAAAAGCTCCTCAGAGGTGCATTCTGGGATTGCTATTACCTAAGTCTCCCTTATGCTGTAGTTCTTATTCATAGTTTGATAACTCTAATGGTTCACATCTTTATGCTAGGTGCTGCACAAACCTTGAGGGTTAAATAGAAAAGATTTTACATTCCTACGTTAAATGGCTTGGCTGATTGACTGATAATGTAACAGTATGCTAGGCTGAACAAACCACTGATCCTCATTCCAGGATTCAAGTGTTATTGACTGTCTTTACATTTACTGTAAGTGCTCCAGAAATGATTGTGTTCTGGGAGAAAAAAGAACAGTGTCTAACTGTTCCAAATATCATAGAATCATAGAATGGTTTGGGTTGGAAGGGACCTCTGGAGGTCATCTAGTCCAACCCCCCTGCAGTGGGCAGGGACATCCCCAACTAGATCAGGTTGCCCAGAGCCCTGACAAGCCTCACCTTGAATGCCTCCAGGGATGGGGCCCAAACACCTCCCTGGGCAGTGTTCCACCACCCTTGTGGTGAGGAACTTCCTTCTAATATCCAGTTTAAATCTACTCTTCTCCAGTTTAAAATCATTGCCCCTTGTCCTTTCACTACAAATATGTAGGGAACAATCAACCTCAGCTAAAAGTGTAATCTAAACTGCCAATCTAGCTGTATCTTCCAAGAATTTATAAGATTTATAGTCTAAGACCACAGTTAAGGGGATGCTCTTGCAAGGGTACTTAATATAGTATAAGACATCACCACTCCATCTCTTCAGTAAAACCCTGTGAAGAATTTGAATAAGCAACTGCACTAACACTCCTCTTTTGTTTCACAGTGCTGGCTGAGTCAGGTTCATTTGAAAAGCCTCCATCCACAGTAACTTAAACTGCTATAGCTATACTTGCAAGAGAACAGCTCACTGTGGTTGAGATAGACAAGACAGGATCAGAAGCAACCAACAGAAAGGCTGGTGTCTGTCCTTGTTTTTTGACTGCAGTTGCTAAAACTAGTAAGTAATGTGTTCCAAGAATCTAAAAGATTTCCCTTATAAGGGCCTCCCCTTACAGCTGCTTCCTAAACGTGCCCTGGTGAGTGACACCTGCCTACAGTAGGTGAAGTGAGGAGGGTGGGATTTTTGGTCTTCTATCCACTATCATGAACTTTAACAAATTAAACATGGAACAAACACGTCAGATTGGTCTATATATGCTTCTGTGGCTAGAACTGTAAATATAGTAAACTAGAGTCTGCTCTATACCGCTTGGAGCAGATAAATACATTGGCTATGCTTAGCTTTGTTTATACCGTTTTCCAGCTGCTCTACAGGAAAACAGGGCCAGACAATAATCCCATTCAGGGGTTGAACAAGGGTGTGCTGAGAATTTTCCATCAAACTCCCATCTTTTTGACTGATGGTGTTTTGGCTGGTTGGTATTGTCTAAAGATCTCTCAAGACCTGTCTTTTTCACAGGGCAGAATGGCCTCTTCCCAATTCTTGGCAAAGTCAGCACACCCTGGCAGCTAATTGTTAGAGATTGATTCCTATGGAGAACCTATCTGGGGAAAGTGATCAATGTTGGAAGGGAATGGCTAGGTGAGGAGGGAGAATGTTTGCCAAGAAAGACTCAGATTGACAGGAGAGCGCATACTTTTCTGAGATATGGAGATGATGCTCCATTAGGTCATGTTGGAGGTACTTTTTATATCATGAGGCCTACTGGTTTGTGTCCTAGTTTGAGTCAAAATAAGGTATTCCATGCCATATACATCATATTTATTCCTTGAGGCTTTGATATCAAGCATGGGCCTTGGGGTCTCTTGCATGAGGCCTAAGACCCCAGCAAAACAGATGCTTAATTGAGCTAATTATCAGCCAATTAACAACTAATATATGCAAGGAGATGTCCAAGTCTTCACCTGGCCAGAAAGTTGAGCACCTGAGCCATGTGAAAATCAGAAGCTCAACTCTGTTCCTCAGGGCTTTCTCTGTTCTGTCAGTCCTGGAAGACTGAGCACCCTGAGCCTTGTGAAGATCAACAGCCCGGCTCTGTTCCTACAGGGCGTTCTGCCTTCCATCTCAATTCAAGAGTTCTTGAGCTCCAGGATCCAGCCTCCTGAGCCTGAGTCCCAACTGTTGCTGAACTCCTCCTGCTACAGCATCAGAGGTGATGGGGGGTTTGGTTCTAGCATTGGTTTTATGTGTGTGTGTGTGTGTATATATATACACACTCTTCATTTTCTTGTTGTTATTTTCATTAAAGTAGTTTAAGTTTCATTAGTTTTATTTCCAGTTTGTAAGTCTCTGTTAATTTCCCTTTTTCTTCCCTGGATTGGATCAGCAAGTTTGGAACAGGGATGTCTGATTCAATGATATGCCTCAACCTGGCTTTACACAGAGTTGAATTATATGTTTTTATTCTCTCTCTTTTCTGGTTGCGCTGTAATTTGGCTCCCTTATGCAGAACACTGCAGAGAAGGGCATGTGGTTTTCCAGGTGGAAGCATCTTTAGCGCACAGCAGCAGATATTTAAAAGAAATTCACCACTAGAGGGCATCTACACATTCTCACAATTGTAATGTAGACATGTTCACAAATGCAAAAAAGTCAGTGAAGCATTTAAAGCCAAAGTTATAAGGTGCTGGAGCTCAGAGCCTGCTGCATATGAAAACATCTTTCCGCTTGGTGTGCTCAGAAGAATACACTGAGATGTGTTAATCAGCAAAGCCTAAGATGGTGTATCAAGCCCTGAAGGTTACCAAAGTATTAGGTTTGAGAAAAATCATGCTGCACACACACACACAAAGAATGCTTGCTAATGTTCACTGTGGAGCAAATGAGTTGAGAGAAAGTGGTTTTTGAGAGAGAGGGAGGAACTAGGCTTGCCCAGGTCCCCCATGTATATGCCTGTAATTCATCCACACAAAGATACTGAGATAAGTCGGGAGAGCATTCTCATTCTGTAATACAGTGGCCTTTTTTACTATGCTTTAATTCTTTCTGAGAATTAATTTAAATATTTTAATTGGGGTGCGCTCACTTCACAGGTTTTGATTTGCCTTTGCTTTTCTGAGCGCTACACGTAGCTGTGGCTTCACTGTGGTGTGCTAGGTTTTATGAACCCTAGGGAGTTCATCTGGTAGCTGTAGAGCAGTCTCTGAAGCACACTGCAGCAGGAGGACCTGGACACAAGTGGCTGGAGGTTAGTTGGACACAGCTCAAAACACATCAGTGCAGCTTCAGATTCACCCAAGCTGAGTTGTTTTTCCCTTGTGTATAGACCTTCTCTTCTCCCTCCTGAGAGATGGCCGTGTGCAGGGCACCTCGGTCCTCCTCTTCAATGTTGCCATCTCCAGAGAGGAGAGAAAGAATTTGATTTCAAGCATAAAATGAAACTCCAGTGGTGTCCACTTGGCAGGGATGACTATGCATTAAAGATGATCCAATACTTTGGGTCCAGACCTCCTCAGGCTTGCTTTCTTCACCTAAGGGATGATACAGTCCTGCACTAAAGCAGGCTAAGCCTCTTCCCTCCCTTCACTCTTTTTGAGCAGAGATCCTCAGACATGCCATACTGTGCCAAATCCTTTACAGTGGTTTTGTGATATGAGCTAGTATCTGCTGAAGATGCCAAGCTGAGATGTGAACTCGTTTCACAGAGGGCTTGACCTGAATTCCCTGAAGTGAGAGTCTAGTCCTCTTACTCACTGAGCTCCCTCTTTTTATACTTAATCAAATCCTAAGTCCCCTGAAGTGAAAAAATGCACATTTTGTTTTCAATGACTTGCTGAAGCTGAATGCTTCTCACAACCAGCAAGGCCTATGAAACTAGTATTTTTTAAGGATGAGTGATTTCTCACACTTATTCTGTTTCTATCCAAGACTGCCAACTTGGTCCACCTGGGTTTCAGAACTGAGATATCACATTTCCCACGTCTCATGCCTTCTCTATACTTGCCCTGCATTATTTATGATGGCACTGAGTGCTCCTGGGGTTCACTGTTAGACAGGGTCAGGCCCCTTTGGGCTTACCTCTGCTGCAGCAGTGTTGGAAGGCTGCTGCACCAGCTAGTTTATTGAGCAGGCTAGTACTGCAGCTGGTGCTGTAAATGGGAACTTAAAAGCTACTCAGTGGAGAAACTCAGAGGAAACAGGGAGTCAAAGCAGCAGTGAGGACCTGGAGCTTCTGACTCCTCACAAAGATAAGAGGGAGTTTAATTGGCATCTACCTTAGAGTTGTTTTGGCTATCGATTCTTTCAGGGCAGGCGAGGGTGCAATATCCCTGCTGGCAGTAACACCCTTAATGACTGAGTTGATCAAATCAGTGTCATCCATTTGTGCCTTTCTTACCGGGTTGGGAACACTGCTTGTAAAAAGGTTTCAGCAACTTTTCACTCGAGGGGCTTCCCAAATGTGGCTCAGATGGAAAAAAAATGCTATTTAGTACCAAAGATTTGTTGCCATTTTTAAACGGTTAATTGGATGCTCCCTTCGAATCATTCCAGATCAAACATGTATGTGTTTAACTAAGGCTCTAATCTGGAAATTTGTTGTACCATCTTTTGCCCCAGTGAAGCAAAATTCATAGTGGCAAGGCCTGCGCAGATGCTTGGTTTTCTCTGTACCTGCAGTATTTCTATAGCTTTGGAGGAACAGTGGCTGATTGCAATAGAAGAAAAAGGTGAACAAACATTTATGACTTGGAAAAATAAGAAAAGATACAGAACTGTTAATTTTCACAGTTTATTTCAGAATAGTTCTATGAGATAAGCAGTTTAGCCCCAACCTCCCTGCGATGATGAGGAGTGTGAGCTGTTCCGTGAAAGCTGCTGTTTGGATGAGATCTTAAACTACTGCTAGCAACAAAAGATGGGGAGATGTGATTCCTTCTTGGACTGCAGAAGAGGGACAGATACTTCCCAGATCTTGCAAGGCAAGTTTCATATTTTAAAATTCTGGGTCGCTTCTTGAATTAAGAAGTCATGCCTTTAAAAATGCTTCTAGTCAAATGTACTGCAGCACTGAGAACTGGGGTTTATTTTTGTCTGAAGCCTGTACCACCTATCGCAACATGCTGCATTAAACCAGCTTGAATCTTTGTAACCGAAGTGAACCTTTAGAGTGTCTTTTTCTATCAAATGTGTGATTTAACAGTGCAGCAGTGGACTAATCTAGGACAGTCTCTGAATCACAGATTTCTGTACCAGCTGTTGCAAAGTAGGAAGAAAAAGAAATATCAGGCTGCTGGCAGAAAAAGTAGGATGATACTACAATAAGCTTAGACCACAGATCATTTGATGGACAGCAGTGCCTACTCCCATAGAAAAGATGTGGGATTCGTGTGGATTAGTGCCTTGTGAAAAATGCATAGAAATCCAAATATTCCCTTCTCAAACAAATTGGTTGCCATTCTGTTTTCTTCTGGTCACTTGCTAATAGTAGAGATGACAAACCGTGAAACTAAGGTTGCAGGAAAGGCATTGTATGTTTGCAAAAATTTTAAACCTGCATGGGTCCATCTCACAGTCTTTCCTCCTGCAAAGCTTCCTGTAGCCCTGTGCATGTCTGTGTGCATGGCCACGCATGTGGGCTACAAATGGCTCTGTCCTTTTTGGGATCTGTCAGAATGGGAGTCTGTACAGTGTTCAGCTCTGTGCTTGACTGAAAGCTTGAGAAGTTAAAAGCTTTTAGAAGAGTCTCAAAAACCCAACAACATACACACATAACTGAAAGCACATGAGACATGAGAGAGAAATCATGCAGCATGCAGCAACATTTGGAAGGTTTCTGTCTTTGTAGCAGTACCAGAGGTTCAGCAAGAAAAGGATCCCTGTAATCCACAGAGCCTCTCAGAAACACAGCAACAGCTGAACAGTGCATGAGAGCTGAGGCTTCAGGGAAAACTTCCATGAAAAATAAAAGGAAGGGAAAGAAGGAGAAAAAAAGCCCACAGTTTTTTTTAAAGCTCTATACAGATGCAATGACAATTTGATGAGTCCATCTGCTTTTTTTGCTTTCATGCAAACTGATAGACTGCTCTTGGGAAGGGTCTACAGTGTTTGTGAGCATCTTATTGTCTGCTTGAAGTTACAAGCTGACTGGAAGACCTAAGAAAAGCAGCATTGTGGAAAAGGGAAGAGGTGTTTGGAGATGTCAGGAATTGTATGTTGCTGATGGCACACACACTTAGAAGTAAAGGACCACAGGCAAATTCACACTGTTAAGCAAAGTTGCAGAGGAACCAGTGCAGTGCCAGTGCCAAGTACTCAAAAGACACTAAGTTTTGCCTCCAAGAGTCGTAAGACTATTATAATACTGTGTGGCTTTTACAGACAATGATGTGCTGTTGTGATTTTCTTTTTGCTTTTTTAACTGCTGTGGATTGTGTTCTCAAGATTTACCCTGAAACCACAGGGATACTTTCTGTATTTTTTACATGAATTTTGTTCCTTGAGCTTCTTCAAGAACAAAATTGAGAGTGTGGCCTTTAAGAAAATTATTAACTGTGACAAGTGTTGTAGCAAAGTCACAAACACTGAAACCATTTTTATTATGATTTGGCTTCTTATGGATAAGAAGATTTTGTGCACTTTTGTTTTGCTTGCTTTCTAAGGCCTTGCATGTATAAACCTTTCTTTGTTGTATTTTATCAGCTCTTCTCTGACCCCAGAGAGGGCATCTAGACTAGCCAGTCACAGCATAGCCAGTGTTGCCTCTGTTACCTTATTGCCTGTCAATACAGGAATGGATTTGCTGCAGCATTAATGAGGATGAACATCTGAGCTTAAGCTGTTGTAGGGAGTGAGCAGCCACAGTGCAAAACCATGCACAGGCACTATGTGCATTGTGAGGGCTTCTGAGGACTTGTCCCCTGAAATTAATATGTGGTAAACTGAAGTGCTCTGTGATCCTTTCCTAGTCTGTTGTGAAAGAAAGTCTGTTTCCTTTCTGTCTCATCACAGCTGCAGAAGATATCAGAGGGCTATTGGCCACATTGAAAGGTTTCATGTTTACAATCACTGCCAAGTGAGGAAGTTAAGAGTCCCTTGACTAAAGGGTTCACTTAGGAGTTTGTACCTTAAGGCAGTCCAGGGAGGCTAGACTGAATTACTCCAGGTATAATGTAGTAGTAGATTTCTTGGCAGTCAGACATGCAAAATTAGTGTGAGTTAATTCTGCAGCTGTGTATCTGGGAAAACATGCTAGTGACCATATTTTACACTTTATTTATGTAGCTTCTCTGTTGGAGGATTACTGTATGAGTAGCAGAATGGTGGGAAGCTTATAGAGAAAAACTTCGGTTGATTGGACTTGAAAGAGTACTTTGAACCTGTCTGTACAACAAAGTACCTTTATCTATGTGTTTTGGTCCGGAGCATGTCGGGTCTGAACCTCTATTATCCTAAAACGTATATGGTTATCTGCACCTTATTTGGAGAAGAACTTGATGATCCTTGTGGGTCACTTCCAATTCAGAATATTCTATGATTCTGTGACATTAGTAAGTGGAAGAGGGTGTAAAACAGGACTGTTCTTACATGGTAGCATTTCACACCCATAGGTGTAACGGGTGTAAATAACAGTACAAATTGCAGGACAAGGGAAAACAAGGCTGGTTATTATTAGGTTCAAGCCATGATTTTTGTCAAGACTCTAAGCTTGTCTAGCGTTGGAAACATTAAGTGCTAAAAGTGTACAATAAAGCACTCAGTGGAAATTCAGCATATATTAGCAAAAGACTTCCTTTACAAAACAGCCTTTTTCTAAGAGTTCAGTCTTACACATAGAACAGTAAGAATGGTTTGATCGAGGGACCTGAGTGATGACCCATCCTGATCAATTAAAGTCATTTGAGGCTGTGAATTCATCTGCTACTAGGTTTTTCCTATAAGCCCACTAGGGTTTGAGAGTATGAAGTATGACTGGCAGATTTCTGATACAGGAGATAGATGAAGTGTAGACAATGTTTGCAAGAGAGTTCCTTTGTGATTGTAGCTGCCCACATTAAATAATCTATGATGGCAAAAGGTTGGTAGTTCTGCCCTTTTTATTTTCCAGCTTTTTGCCAGCCTGAATTTAACTCTGAGCCAGTGCAGCTACACCAGCAAAGCCTTTCAGTAGAACACAAATGCATGCCTGTGTAGACAAGACATCAGACAAAGGCTTGCAATCTTTTGATCAGCAGGACAGCAGTCTGAAGGTCCATAAGATGAGGAGCAATTCTCAACATGAATATATGCTGCAAACTGTATTTAGAAGTAACATTTTTAATTAAAAACAGTATTTCTGATCCTGTTGGCAGTAGCTATGGGGCGTAAGTGAGGCTATTTTTTGTGACAGAAGGTTTTTGGCATCTTGATGCATAAGACTGCAAACCAGTCTCAAGCCTGCTTGAATAATCAAATTAAGAAACTTTTCTTAGGCATACACTTCTGAATTGCCACGTGCAGGTCTGACACAGAGCACGCAGTATTGCCAATAACAAAGCTGACATCAAGGGCTTTTCTATGTTATAGAAATTTGTAAAGATGCAAATATAGACCCTTTATGTAGATCCTGGCTGTGGTTTCACAAGATGTTATTTTTAGTGGCATAACTAGCTTTAAAAGTTTCAATTCTCTCTGGTTCCCAGAGCCTGTTCCTGTCTTTGTACTTCAGTTATCCCTGCCACACTCCTTTAGGATCACATAGCCCCCTAAAAAGTGATAAGGCATGTGTTGTGATAGGTGGTGAACTGCACCATGTAGGTGGCAATATGTCATTAAGAGTAGGGTTGGATGTGTGTGGGATCATCTTCCACCAGCTTCCCACCAGAGGCAGGGTCTTGTGAAACTGCACAGTACTGGGGAGAACCTGTCATTTCAAACCTCACCGTGATCTCCTTGACTCTGGGGCTTGCAATCCCAGCCCTAGAGACTACTGCATAGGAGTGTCTTGCTTGGCTGTCACCAACTACAAGCTTATTTCAAGCAATCTGAGAAACTGGACCTTCAATCCTTTGCTGCTTTATGCTCTTTCTGTGAGTTCAAGGACCCATGGGCTGCCAGAGACTTACCTATATAGCTCCTACTTCTGCTGGGCTGACAGCATCACCTTCATTGGAAGCAATGGTGCCTCTGCTACAGCCACCATGGGCTCACAACTGCCTTGTAGGGTTGCAGTCCAGCTTTGGGCATTGCCTATGCTAAAGTTACTACACAAAGCATCACACTGTGAAAAACAGAGGATCTGAAAGAATAAAAATGCAATATACATACTTCCAGTGAAATTACAGCTTATTTTAGTCACTAGTTTGTTTTGTCACTTGTGCTGCCTCATAGCACAGTGAGAATTAGAAAGCAGGCTGAGTGTGGTAAATGAAGGCAGCAAAGCAGGTTCTTGCACATCGCATTTGCTTCCTCATTGATCTTAGTACATCTTGTCTTGCCATAAAGCAAAACACAATGCTGAGCTGCTCTGAACAAGCTGCCAGTGTTTTGCTGGTAGAGAGATTTTAATCTGTAATGCAGTATTAGGAGCAGATAATGGAAATGCTCCCTATTTTAATGAAAGGCATTTTTTGTTCTTTTTTCATCTCTCTCTCCAGCATAGCCACCAGTGGAACCAGTGGGTTCTGCTGCTCTCATTTCATGTCACCATCTTTGCTGAGAATTCATCTTGCTTCTCTCACTGTAAATTAGAGATGGGTTTATTCCATTCAGCTTCCTATGCCCAATTCAGAAAAGCTACAATAGTCACAGAGAAACCTGAAACTCTCTTTGCTCCTTTGGAGCATGTCATCATAAATCATCCCAGCTAAAAAGCCATATGCCACTTTCTGCTACATTCTCTCAGTTAATAAAATGCGTTAGATCTTAATGCCTCAGGGCAAAAAGATGAGTCTTCTGGATCATGATTTATCTATTTCAAGAAACCAGGTAAATTGATAGTTCTGCATAAATGATGATTTCTTTAGCTTAGTTCACACTAAAGAGCCACTGAAGAAACATTTAAAATATTTTTGATTGCTATTCAATGCTTTCAGCCACTTACTCAAAAATAATCAACAAGGGGGAATATTCAGTTAAACATCACTACGTTTTGCAAATGCATGAGCAGGCATATTACACACACATAAACACAGACATATATTTACAAACCTAGGAGGAGTGTTTCCCTTGGGTTTTTTGAAAACTTTCACATTCAGCTTTTCAAGCTATCCTTGCAAAAGCTAGAAAAGTTATTTCCTTGAAAACAGCAAAAGAGGACCAAAATCTCCATTTAATCATAAGACTTGAAAAATCAGTGGTTAATAAATAACTTTAAAATCAGCCAATAATACTAGAGCTATGATAAAATTTCAAGGTTTGGCAAAGCTGATAATACAAATGATTTTTGTGTTTTCATTTTGAAAGGCAGTCAGGGCAGACCTCATTGGTGTTAGATGCTATAGAAATAAAAAAGAGGGCTGTTGCAGCTTTAAAAGACTGTCCTAGAAGAGGTAAAAAATGTTATCTTAGGCATCCTTTAAGGAAAACCAGGAGCTATTAGCTCAAGAAAGGCAGTTCAGGATACAGGAGATTTCACAGATAAGATTTCTTTTTCAGTTACACACTAGCACAAAAGGAAAAGTGAAAATTAGTGTAGATTCTCCTCACAGGATTAGATAAATACCTTTATTTTAGCAGTAGGCTCATTTTGTCCCTGAACTATTAACCGAAATAAGTGACAGAAAACAATTAAACCATTCATCTCAATTTAGGAGCCTAATGCACACCCATGGTCAGCAGCATGCGTAACTTCGTTTTCATCAGCATTCATTTTTAAGTGGTTTAATGCCGCCTCCAATTGCCAAGTGCTAAAATATGAATCTTCACACTTCTGAGTCACAGATGTAACTAAACTGTGACCAGAGAGTTTCCTGGGAGTAATGCAAGCTGGGGCCATGAAAACATCTGAGTCACGATTTCCAGGGTAATTCAAGCTCACCTTTGTCAAAACTGAAAAAACTCCCACATTCTCCCTCTTTGCCTCACCAGCAACCCCCACCAGTTCCCTTCAGCAGGAGCTGGGGTGGTTAATGCCTTGATTTTGAGCTTTTTGTCAGCCTAAAAATTACTTAATGCTCCTACCTCTTCTGACAGCATCAACACTGACTTCCATCAAGGTGTTAAAATACATGTTTTCCTTAGATAAGCATATTCGTCTTCACTAAACATCCTCAACTGAGAGATGTGCAGGTGGGTGGGAATAGGAGCAGGTACAGTTTTGCTTCAGGTCTTCAGCCAGCTATCTGTGAACACCTTGTGTCTCACACTCCCCCAGCTAGATGTGTGATGTGAAGGGCCATAACTATATCCTCAGCTAGATCTTTTTAGAAGTGAGGGTCTGTAAGTAAGAAAAGATGGTAGCTATAAATCAGTAGATTAAAATATTATCTCTGGTGTCAGCGTAATGAGCTAACCACTCATTCTCTCAGTAAAATGGAGAAAACTGGGGGGATATTTTGCCACATTGAAACAAAGCAAAGCATCCTTCATCTTACTTCCATGCTCTTCAAATTTAGCCAAAAAGAAAGCAATGATCTTTAAAGTTGAAGGAAACCACTTTCCTTTCCTTTGTTTTCTTTTGATTTTCTCAAGTATCATCTTCTCATGTCTTCTGGGGTTATCTGTGCTAGATGGAAGATGGCTATCTAGTTGACTTTTTGATAGGTTTTTCTTTGCCTTGGAGGTCTAGAAAACCATTAGGAGGGAGGAGAAAGGAAGTGAAGGTCCTAGGAGGTGGATCTTGTTCTCCCAAGGGTCTGTCAAACATCACATTTGGAATGCACCACATCCTTAGCTGTGCACAGTTTCTCCACAAAACCCTTCTTCTGGAACAACTGCTGTTAGCAGCAACTGGGACAAGAGCCCTGATGTCCTGCCTGGCAGCAGAGAAAAATGTGGTGCAAAACTGCCATGGAGACACAGCATCTCTTCCCCAGGAGGCATGAGCACACCATTTTCCCTCTCCTTCCAGTCTATCACAAAGAGGTACTCACCTAGATGCCTTCACCAGCTCCCAATGGATGTTTTCCTTTGGGAAGGCAGAGTTGAAGCATTCACTCTGGCTGGCATTTTTGTGTTCAGTCTGTTTCTTGGCAGGGCTGTGGCTACAGCCTGGTAAATTGATGTTCCTATCAGGTAGGAAAATTAGGGAAGAAATTGGTTTTGAAATACCTTCTCTCCTGAACCAGAGATATATAATTGTTGTTAGCAATTGTAAAACTGTTCACTGTCTACATTACATCAGTTATTCTTATTTCTTCATCTTTTTTTTTTTTACTCTTGTCATATTAAAAATATTTGCCTACTGAAAGGTAATAAACCTAATCTCTCCCACTTTCTGTCTGGCAAGTCAGACATAGTACAATTAGATTAGTACCAAACCTATGCAAATAATTTTGCAGTTCTGGGTATTAGTATTTTCACCAAAGCCTGAGAAATTGTGCTGGTTTTAGGAATTAAGCAACACTCCAACTCTGCTGGAAGCCTTTCTGAGTAATTTAGCCCCACTAGCATTGTTTTCATTTGAGTCTTGCAGAATGGGTGACTGTAGAGACAAATCTAAAATCAGGGTCAGATAAGAGAGGAAATTCTTCACACTGAAAATAGATCACAGAGTCATCTGTATCTGACAGAGAGTTATGTACAATCTTGATGAATTTGGTTAGAGCATGTATGGATACATGGTTTCATAATACTAAACATAAAATAATATCCAAAGGATTCGAGAAAGCTTCTTCTAGGAGCAAGTTCTAAAGCATGCAGGTAAGCCTGTGAATTGGCTGGTCTCTTGCTTGCGTAGAACAAGCAAAAGGTCTTTTCCTGCGGCCTTCAGTGGTCTAAATAAAACAGTATGAGCTCCTTCCTTGCTAAGGACAGCACTTAAACCCTTTTTAAGTACTCAACTTCTTGCTTTAAGTCAGTCAATTTATCTAAAAAAACAAAACAAAACCAAATAACAGAGCACACAAAGGGAACAATTATTCTGGGAGATACCCTTAACATTTTCTATTGCCTGACACCTACACACTGGCTGGGCAAAGGACACCCAAAAATATTTTTTACTAATGCTGAACAATAGCTAACATCAAAGTACTTATTCCTCTGTGAGGGCTACACATACACCAGAATTATCTTTTGTGTTCTGATTGATGGCAAATTGTACAACAAAAAGGCCAGATACCTATTCTGCTTAGGCTGCAAAGAAGTTATTCAGAATCTTCTGTGGTCTTCAGGTGAGGCCCCAGATTTGCTAGACAGTTAAAATGCTTTGGGTGGAGATGTTGAGTTTTGGCTACAATCAAAAGTGGTGCAGGAGAACACCTGGAAAATAGTGGCAGCGGCTTTACCTTAGAGTTGGGCATTTGCTTTTCAGAGTAGGATATGTTCTCATGGGAAAAAAAAAGGAAGTCTTTATTCCACATTCCTCTTTCCTCCTGTTTAGCACTGTGGAACTGCAGAAGATGTCTGCTTTCAGCGATGCTGGTGGAAAAACAACTTACCTTGGTTGTCTTGGCCAGTGCTTTCATACAGCAGTCCCTTCACATGTGACTGTACCATGGCTTCCTACTCAGCCTCCTGCTCCCTTCAGAGTTACTTGCATTTAAATGGTCCTAACTTGGCTTTGAAGTTAATATTTCTTTGAGGGGAATGAAGTGATGTACTTAACGTCTTCAATTGTTTGCTTGGTGGCAGTTGTTTGCAAGACTGGCTAGTGAGGAAGTGGAATTCGGGGAGTTTTACATTGGCGGTAATAACCCCCAGCACTTCTACAGCCTCCTCTGTCTTCAAAGTCCTGTGCAAATACGAGCTGATTAATCACACTGATGAGCGCCTGATAGGCCATCATTCTGAACAGAAAGACTTGTTCTATAGGGATTAAAAAGAGTAATGAGGAGCTATTAGAAACACCATCCATTTGCTCCCCCAGAGTGATGCTGCAAATAACTTCTAGGCAAAATCAAAGGTGATTGGTGATTTAAGGAGTGCTTTCCCGTTCCCAGTACCTCTAACATCAGGCTATTTTTCTTATTGTCTTTCAATTTCTTGGTGTTTGAAAAATTATGAGGATGTAAAGAAAAAAATACAGCCCAGGAATTCAGCTTCTTATCCACCTGGCTGTTAAGGTAAGCACTGGTAAAATGCACAGACAGGCTGGAACAATAGCAGTGTGTATAAACTTTGCCCATTCACCTCAAAGGGCTTCAGTTCTAACACCTCATTAAGATGGTTTAAATGCTAAAGCTGCCGTTTTGTTGTTGATTATCATATCAGAAACCTTCACCTAACATATTTAATTAGTACAACTACAAGCCCTGGCATGTCTTCATAGGGGAGCACATTTCAAATTTAAGCTTTCTAAATAATGGAATCACAAGTCAACTGCTCCTTAAGACTAGTGGTCCACGGCTTGCTTTGTCAATGCTTTTAGTCTTCCTTTCTTTTCTACCATTTTACCTTTTTTCCTCTTTTTCATTGTTGTTCCATAGACATAATTTTGTTTTATTTGTGTTAAATTTATATTCACATAACACTTGTCATTAGGAGCACAGCTGTACCCCCTGCAAGAAATAGTAGTTAACATTTTCATGCAATTAGGTGTCATTTATACTTTTAAAGAGTGAATTTTTTCTTCTCTCTCTTTTCTTCTGAAGACTCATTGCTATAGGTACTGTTAACTTCTTCCTCTGCATTCCGTTAGTGCAGTTTCAGCTCAGTTAAAATGAAGCTTTATTGGCATGAGAAGGTATGCAAGAGTCACCAAAGAGTTAGGAAGAAAAGAATCATGCTTCTCTGAGCACGAACTGATAGTGAGCAGCACAAACTCAGGAAACCTGAATCCTAGTCGGTCCCCAGCTTTGTGGATTTGCTGGGGACCAACCTGAGGCATATCCTTCTGAGTGCTGAACTGGGTTGTAAGGTGGAGAGGAGAAAAAGATATGTTGAGCAAAGGAAAGAGCCAGTTCCATAACACCTGCACTTCAGCTTGTGAATTCCCTGAATTGCAGATAGATACCATCAATGTCAGTGTGTTACAAATGCCTAAGTAGATACTTTAGGAGACTGAGATTATTAGTTGCCTCTAAATAACCACATGGACAGATAGGATCTCTACTGCACTTACTTTGCATATCCCATAAGTGCTCTCTTTCTGGTTAGCCTGGCCATCTGCAGTTCTACAAATTTCAGCAGCACTTCTAAGCTAGAATCTGGACATTGTCTGAGAGAAACTATATATGATAATACTAGATTTTTACTACAACAATGTGTCTTTTTTGCTGCTTACATCCCCAAATTGTTTAGTTTGCATTCAAATACATTTAGTGCATTACCTCTACCTGCAAATGGCACTTTACTTAAATTCAAACACATCCCCTCTGGCTGAGAAAGTCCCTGCACTGCGCTTTGCTGGAGAAAAGATGGCTGTTTTGTGATGCTTATACACTGCCTTAGGTAACCACCACTCTCACCACTGGAGGGGCGACACTGGGCTCTGTGGACTTAGGTCTGAGCTGGTAAGACTATTCTTACGTTTTGTGCCCAGGTGGCTAGCACAAGTGAACAGTCATGTCTTGCTGCTGCATAGGGTTTGGCTAATGCCAATTTGACTGTGCCAGCTCCTGCCTAGGCTGTGTATTTGAAGCAATGGGGTTTAGCACAGCTTCTTGGGGTCATGGTCCAGCTCAAACTTTTCCCCATCTACAGGTACTGCAGCTACATGTTGTTAGCACTGGGTAGTTTATCTAGTGTAAACAGAAAGTAATTCTATTCAATCTAATTGTCAGCCTGTCTGTTGGCTGCTAACACAGAAACCAAGTAGTGTCAGTTACCAATAATATTTTTAGGGGAGAGAAGTGGAAAGGGGAGCAATGCAGCAGATAGACAAGATTCTACTAACCCCTCTGACACTACACAAACCAAGCTTGAAATACAAATTACCTTGTATGTAGCTAGAAGGTTGCTTCTTGACTGGGTTACTCCATAGTCCTCTTCCCATAGGGACAATGTCAACCAAACCCAAAAGAACTCCTACAAAGAGGCTAGCTGTTTTCATGGTCTTATAGTCATATTTTCTATTTTTCTGGTTGCCAGTTACTGACTATGGGCTGAAGTTTAAGCAATTAAGCAAACATCCATTCACAGGCATGGCTGTGAAAGCTTGCAGCAGGCACTGCTGGCATGACTCTCTTTTGAACTGAGTAGTATGGTAGCTGCACTGCTGAAATGAGCTCTACTGAAGTTAAGTCTATTATTTTCCTACTTGAAAATGTTCCTTCAAGCCCACCCCAATCTACAGTGCAGTTTTTTCTGCACTATAAATTGTATTTTTGCCTATTGGACTTACAGCAAGCAAAAAGCAAATGGAAAAAAGACACAGACAAACCAAGAAACTTGGTTTCTTTAGTCCTCTGCTGTCATATAGGTTGGAGTTCACCTGTGACAGCAGTTGTTGAGGAATAACCCAGGAGGCTTTTTCTTATTACTGTATAGGTTTTCACTTAACCCCCATAGACCTTGCAAGAAAGTTGAAAAGAACAAGAACTTTGAAATGAGTTTCGTACATGATAAGACTGATCCAAAGTATGGTGAAACCATGCTTAGTATAGTTCCTAGTCACTAACACTTAAGGTACAAATTTACAATCCTTACTCATGTTGGGGAACATCTGTGTGAGTAATAACCTTGTTTGACTAGAAGGGATCCTTGGCTGGCTCAGTATTCATCAGTGTGACTAACAGTTACAGTCAGGTCCTCAAACACTGAGGAAAGAATCAAATATTCTTTATATTGCAGTTCTTTATATGACCTTAATTGAATTAAAGATGACCAATTGCTAGTCCTGCACAGTTTCCACTGTGTAGAGTGACCTCTAAGGAATTGCTTCTCTCATGCACTAATATACAGATTTCTTAGATTAAACTGAGAAGAAAAGTTGGTCCAGGAATGTTCATATAAACATTAGTTTATAACCTAATAACAAATCAGGAAGGGCAAAGAAGTATAAAGCAGAGAAAAGCTATTTAAGATACATCTTTTATGGTGTAGAATGTAATTTATAAGTAGGTAATCATGTAGGTATGTTTTCTTGAGAACAGAAGTACAATCAGTAGAGGAGAAATTCTTCACATCTCACCCTTTTTTAAATTAATGACTTCTTGTAAAAGAGAGGGAAAGACTAAATTTGCAGAGAAACAAAAGAGAAACTAGACTGAGCAACAAGATGGGGAGGAAGGAGAGTTTTGTGGTTATGATACTCAGCAAGGACCAGCTCAGAAGATCTGGGTTCACTTTCTTATCTGCCAGGGGTTTCTTGTATTTGAGCAAGTCACATCTTTTGTACTTCAGTTTTCTCTTTATACAAAAGAGTGGAACACTTCATTTGGACTGAAATATCTTCTGGGCTGGGCTTGCCTCTTCACCTATGTGTACCTGTTACATGTAGCACAGTTATTTTACAAATAACACATGCTAATTTTTAGAGAAACTTGATAAAATTGTATGTGCTTTTGTAGAAATCTGGCTATAAATCTGCTTTCAGTCATCTGGTAACAGCCTGATGGTGTAATTTCTCCCAAGTCCTCAGTACAAATTCTCTCATGAAAAAAGAGAACTTCCCCAGAAAGGGATCCATTCTGAAACAGATGGATAAACACAATAGGCAGAGTAATTACAAACCAATCAGAAAATAAATCCAGTCTTTGCAAGAGAAGGCTCATTTATGCTTCTTCTGCACTCCCTAGAGAAGTTTTGTCTAGGTTTTAATGTAAGCCTTATCGTTGTAATAGCTGTGGCTTAGCCTTACACCTGTCAAGGTGTAGAAAGGGAAAGCAGCATCCTCCCTTAAGGAACAGGTGGAACTGAAGCACACACTACAAGCAAACTCAGATCACCTGGCAACTTGCAATAAAACCAGGAACAGAGACTAACACACTTCAGTCTGTGCACTACTTTGTTCACTAAAGGTAAACTTCAGCTCACTTATCTTTAGACAGAAGATTCCCTGCAGAAGGGACCCCCTATGAACACTGGAAGGAGTCATTTCCCCTACATCTAAGTCACCAGCACTGGAGGAGCATGAACTTCAATGAACTCCACTGAGCCTCAATGAGATGCTTGAAGTTATGTAAGTACTTTGCTATGCTATTTATATTTGCATTGCATCTTTTTTTTTTTTCCTTAGAAACATTCTTTGCCACAGAGCGGTGGTGTTAAATGCCACAATCTTGCCTTGGACATCAATGGTATTATTTCCTTTTTGACAGTTTAAATAACTCTTATAGTTAAATCATTTGTTAAATCCCAGCCAAGAGATATTCTGTATTCAGGATTCCAGGCAAAGTGAAGGAAAAGACCTTGAAATATTTATTTTTTTTTCCTTCTATGACTCTTACAATATACTGTTACAGATTGGGAACTATAAATGTGTTGTTGATTGTATGAAGCTACTTTGAAATTCACTAATCATTAACAAAAATAGAGTGGCAGTAAAAACATAACAGCGAGAAAGAATATGACCTGATGTTGCTAATATGAGGGGAAAGAAAAAGAAATGAAGCTGTGTGCTAGGCACTGTCTCACATCTGCACGGTGTTACATAGAATTCTCTTCGTTTCAAAGTAGTCTAGTGTTGATAATTCCCATTCCTTGTTTATTTGTTTGGGTGGTGTTGGTTTTTTTTTGCAATGGTTTTAGCTAAACTACAGTCCATCTGCTAACAAAACCATTTAATTTCATTTTCACTCTGTGGCATTTTGAACTAGGTATTAAAAATGGCTTTGAATCACTGTGGGTACAGGTAGATTGCTTTCAGTAGTGCGTAGACACTCCGTTAAAAGAAAATAAAAATAGTTTTATCGTATTATGTATTGGTTTAGCCCTTGATGTAATTTTAATCTTCTACCTTCCACCAGACTGCTTTCACTAGTGTGTGAGATCCCTATGCAAAATAAAAGAAGACTAGCTCACTATGGAAATATTTACATTAATTAGGAAAGCTCCTTGCAAATGGATAAAAATCATGGTAAAGAAGACTTAAAATATTTTAAGATAGTTTCTTGGAAAAGTCAACTGATTATACAAAAATGTAAGGAAAAGTAGAAAGCAAATAAATAGGAGAAAAAACAGTGAAAATTGGGCAGTATTCAGTATACTTACATGTGTGATCTATTTCCAGCTACAGTAACTCTAGGTGTTAGCTAAGACAAGAGTTAGTGAAACACAACAATTTCAACACAGTTCCATTTTACATTTAATACACAGAGTTTTTTCTCTTTTATTAAACAGATTTTTCTAACAAACACTGATGACAGCAAACTAATCTCTATATTGATACTATAAAACATGAGGCAGGCTAAAACGTCTTAGCTGCAATTACTTCTCTCTATTCTTAATCCCTTTAGGCAACAGCACTTCATGCAGCCCATACTTTTGTGTCAGCACAGGCTGAAAAGAAACAGCCCTTTAAATGCATCTTTGACTGTACATCTTTCAGTGCATTCTTAACAGAAGTAATTTACTGGTGATACTAACTGAAAACCCTTTCCAGATTCTAGGTAATGTTTATAAACAATATGTTTTTCATTTATATAGGAACAATCTCCTAAGTGTAGCTCTATAGTGGAGCTAACTGTGGACAACTATGACTGTAATCTGGGCACTGGGCTCAAGATTGTTCATATATGAGCAATCGCATTAAAAACCCTACACATATGATTCATTCCTCCCTGACATTGCAAGGGACTTGTTTGGTCCTGTGGGGTTCATCCCATGCTTCCTGGCCCTGCAGGAACCTGGTCTACTCTGGGAGACTGCTAACAAACTGCTGTAAAACGCGCCTGATGTTGACTCGTGGGGAAAGTCATGAGATGGTGCTGGAGGACTGTTAACATTACAGTAGGTTAGTGGGCAGCTTTACTGCAGAGTGAGTAGGTTGCTAATTCCAGTGGGGAAAATAAAAGCAAGCTTTACATTTTTGAGTGTCATCACTCACTGGAAACACCAAAAACATAGCTAAGCTCAGGTCAGTGGTCTCTGTGCTTTGATGAGGCTGCATGAGGGACAATAGAGCACTGGACTTGTTTAGTTCTACAACCAAAATATGACAAGACACAGCAAGACCCCCGAACTGTGTCCTTATTGAACTAAAACATCTTCTACCCCCTAGGACAGTACAACAAAAAGAGCAAATCTAAATGATTATACTAAGTACATGAGAAACACAAAAGGGAAACTAACGCAGACACTGCTGTATGATTGTCTAGTGAAAACAATGTGTGTCATGTCTGTGCTTCACTCAATTTATGCAACAAAAGACCCAGAGGAAAACCTTTGGAGTCCCCAAAGACTCTGAACAGTGGAATCCAACTCCTTGTGGTCCTCTGTTGGTAAAGTTGATTTATCTTGGTTCATATTATGTCTAAACATGCTTCTGATACAGTTTTTCTGACAAGCGTGAACTGGATTTGGGTGTATGTTTTCTTTTAAACAGTTAAAAAGCCTATTATCAAAACTGTCTTTGTTAGACCTTGATTCCAAAGGACAGTAAATCCAGTCACAGGGATCCTATTCTGAGATCCACATGTTGTGCTCATTCTGCAAGGTTAAATTTATTCCAAGAAGAAGTGACAGCAACTTCACCTCAGCAGGCTTTACGCCAGATCAGGTATTGTCTGTCATGTTGTGGCTAATGTAGAATCGCAGCCAGCACTTGATAAACATGCCATATACCCCACAGAGTCCTAAAATTGTAGAATGGGTTGAGTTGGTAGGGACCTTAAAGATCATCTAGTTCCAATCCCCTTGCTGGGAAGGCAGGGTCACCTTTCACTAAACCATGTTGCTCAAAGCCCTATCCAACCTGGCCTGGCCTTGGCTGAAGGACAACCCTGTTTCCTTTAAAGTTACCATGGGTTAAGGTTATGGACATATACAGCTGGGTGATAAGCTTTAAGTCCAGGCTGTAGTTTGGACACACAGTTTCATATGGCCATGTCCTGTACATCGCAACAAGTTATTTATGTGTCCATACATCAAAGGCTTGTATTCAGTAGGAATTATTCGGTTTTAAATAAAGATACAAATTTTAACAGATGTAGTTAAAAAGATCTGAAAGACTGTACAGACACTGTGTTAAGGAAGGGCTATTTTAGGCTTGTGAAATTTGGTGAGAAGCAACTTTATCTCTGAATACAACATAAGCATACCCCACACTAGAATACTGTATGTCATTCTGCTGCCTACATGCGAAGAATACAAAGGAGGCTGGATAAAGCACCTTCCAGTGAAACACTTATAAATCAGTATTTTATCAAAAGAAAAATCAAGATCTTTGTTATAATGTGTGTACATAGAAGTCTTTAACCTAACAATCATACAAAAAGATTCAGTGGCTGAAAAGGAAAGCCAAGTATATTCACTCTAGAAATAAGATGTGTTGGTTGGTTGTTTGAATTGTAAAGAGTATAAATGATTGGTGGAAACCACCAGCAGCATTTGTGGGCTTTCAGTTTCTTGGTGTCTTCACACCAAAGCCAAATGTCTCTTCACAAAGTTTGTACAGTCAATTTAGGTTTAACACTGAGAGTCTTGCACAATGGTATACAGAAAGTCAGTTTGTGTGATATCATAGCCTTAAAATCTATAAATAATCTGTAACAAATACCTATCAGCTGGATGAATAGCCTCATACTGTCTTTGGCACAGTGCAGGACTGTGTGCAAAGAGGCATAAGCCAGTTTGGTTAGATCTATGTGAACAGACTTCATCTGTACATTTACTTTAAAGTAGGATTTGGCCCATGCTCCTCTGAAGTTCTGCCACAACTGAGTCTAAATTTTTATCTACTACACAGAAACTTAAACTGTTAGATTAACTTTGGCTGGCAAAAGAGGGAGATTTAGTTTGGTCCTATCTGTGTAGCTGTGACCATTTGAAGATCCTGTGAATATTAGGGTAGATGTGGGTGTCAACATTTAATCAGATTGACAGGTGTATTACAATTTGCTGTGACAGCATACAGACCCATTCATGGTCATTTTGCTTACAGTGACACCTGGGAATAGCCTTCTTCTCTGACAAACACATGCCATTGTAACCTGGGGCTTCACAGTGTGCACAGCTGTGTGTGGACCCACTTCCCCATAGGCACAGTATTACTCAGGAAGCTAACTGTGTATTGAGCGTCTGGTCCCTGCCATCATTTTAGGCAGATTACAAACTATAGTCTGTCTCTGAGACAGAAATTTTAGTGATAAAAATACTTCAGCCTCATCTGCACCATGGTCTTATCCACTGATACTGGTGTACTGATCAAAAAAAAGGTGTGTAATGATAAGGGTCAAGTGTTTGAGCTGAGTAGTGAGAAATGGGCAAATTTTGATTCCAGGGAGTAGGTCAAAATAGAAGAGTACACTGCTTATTTGGGCTGTGGCACTGCCCACTGCTGTGCCTTGAGGAGCTGACAGTACAGGACCTTAATGCAAGCTGCAGACTTGCATTTGTAACTTCTTAATCATCTTATTCTTTCTGTTCTGTACAACATAAAGTGTGAGTTGTTCTTATTTTATGATCCTTCTTGTGCTTTCTAAAGAAAGCAAACTCATGACAAAGGCCATGGAGATGGAAAATTACAATAATAAAGCCTGGAGAAGACAAATGTGTGAATAAGACTTTCAGCAGAAGTGTGACTGAGACAGTGTTGAATACAGGGCAATATAGTGAAAGTGTTAATAAGCAGATTTACAAAGACAGTAAATGTGAGAAACAAAGGTAAGCTCAGGATCAAAAAGAGCAGATGGATTTATTTCTTCAGACAGAAAATGGCATCAAAGACTTAAAATCGCCAACACAAAAGTTAATGACTTTTCCGCAGTGGCCACCACTAGGCTGAAATGGAAAAGATAAGTTAGACTAATAATAAGATTGGTCCTTGCAGCAAGGCAGACAGAATCTTCTTAACTCAAATTAATCTATAGCTAGTGGATATATATATACCTGCTTGTAATAGAAGTTGCTGAAGATTTTTGAGCAATGAAAGAGTAGAAAGTTTCACCAACCAAGCAGTTCTCCATGAAAAGTTTAGTGTCAAAAACTGGCATCCTCTGATAAGAGGCATTTTCTAAAAAAATTCCTGACAGGCTCTTTTTTCTGGATTTTGTGGTGTCATTGTATTTTCTGATGTATTTGCACTGCTTCAGGTCATAGTGAAGCTGCAGCCGTGTCTAGTGGTAGTATCAAAGGCAGCCTACACCTTCAGCAACAGGGATATCAAAGCCATCCCCACCTCCAACACTTCATTGCTACTCCTGTGCTATACTTGGGATTGTGCTGGTACAGCTTTGTGTGCAAGAACAGACTTAATGGATAATGCCCCGATATAGCATTTTTTTTCTGCAGGGTCAGTTTCCAAGTCTGCTTCATCATGTTGCCTTACAAACACGATGTAAGTTCAGGTGGTTGAGCAGAGTTATGGAGCAGTATTTCTGAGTTTCTAGCCTTTGCTTAAAGCAGTTAGTTCTCCCAGCCATGTAGCTCATGTTTCTAGTGGAAGTTTGTTGTAAGGCCTTTGACTTGGTCCCCCACAACATCCTTCTCTCTAAATTAGAAAGACATGGATTTGATGGGTAGACTGTTCAGTAAATAAGGAATTTGTTGGACAGTTGAACCCAAAGGGTAGCAGTCAATAGCTCAATGTCCATATGGAGATTGGTGACAAATGGTGTCTCTCCATACTGAAACCAGTGCTGTTTAATATCTTCATCAATGACATAGTGGGATCAAGTGCATCCTCAGCAAGTTTGCAGATGACACTGAGTGGTGNTGGGATCAAGTGCATCCTCAGCAAGTTTGCAGTTTGCAAGTTTGCAGATGACACTGAGTGGTATGATTGACACACCTATGGGATGGGGTGCCATCCAGAGGGACCTGCACAAGCTTGAGAAGTGGACCTATGTGAACCTCATGAGGTTCAACAAGGCCAAGTGCAAGATTCTGCACCTGGATTGTGGCAACCTCTGATATCAATATAGGCTGGGTGATGAAGGGATTGAGAGCAGCACTGCAGAAGACTTGGGGGTACTGGTGGATGAAGAGCTGGACATCAACTGGAAATTTCTGCTCACAGCCCACAAGACCAACCAAATCCTGGGCTGCATCAAAAGCAGCATAACCAGCATGTCAAGGGAGGTGTTTCTCCCCCTCTACTGCACTCTGGTGAGACTCCACCTGGAGTACTGTGTCCAGCTCTAGAGTCTCCAGCACACGAAAGACATGGACCTGTTGGAGCGAGTCCACAGGAGAGCCATAAAAATGATCAGAGGCCTAGAATATCTTCCCTATAAAGAAAGACTAAGAGTTGGGGTTGTTCAGCCTGGAGAAGGCTCAAGGGACACATTACTGCAGATTTTCAATAATTAAAGGGGGGCTTACAGGAAAGACGTGGACAATCTTTTAGCAGGGCCTGTTGAAATAGGACAAGGGGTAATGATTTTAAACTAAGAGAGTAGATTTAGATTAGATATAAGAAAGATGTTCTGCACAGTGATGGTGGTGGAACACTGGCACAAGTTGCCCAGAGAGGTGGTAGATGTCCCATCCCTAGAAAGATTCAAGGTCAGGTTGTTTAGGGCTCTGAGCAACCTGATGTAGTTGAAGATGTCCCTGCTCACTGCAGGGGGGTTGGATTAAATGACCTTTAGAGATCCCTTCCCAAAGCATTCTATGATTCTCTATTTCTGTGTTTACCTGACAACACCTGATTTTTCTCATCTAGCAGCAGTAAGACTCAGTGTATTCAGGCCAACCAGAGCTGATGTGCAGCTACTTTTAACAGGCCAAAATGGTGCTTTAGGAGCTAGTTCATAAGTGGATCAGGTGGTTGTGTTTTGAGGAAACCAACAAACACTGATGTAGAATGTATTGTGAACAAACCCAGCTCTGGCTATCCAAGTTAAATTTGCTGCCCAACATCTGTCATCATTCTCAGAGAGGAATCTGTTCCCTGGGTGTCCTTTTAACTATGGTCACGATGTGACTATCAAATTGCACTAATTGGTTAGGACATAAACACTCCTGGGATACCTCAGGTTTCCTTTAACAGAGGGAAAAGGAAGATTTAGAAGACAGTCATAGCAAAATTGAGTTTTGTGTGGACTTGCAGATTGCTTTTACCCTCTAAGTTTCATGTGTTAAGGCTGGGAGTCTGATAGTCACATTTTCCTATTTTTAATATATTTCTCTCTCCCCTGTTGCTGTGTGAAGCCACATGAGTGGTGGGCAAAGCTGACAGAGCAGCCAGGGTGGGGGGACTTGAAATTGATGGCACACGTGCTGCCAGATGCATGGCATGCACAAATGGAAACATTACTTCTAACAGTCCCCCCCACTGAGACTAACAATATTTACTAGTGCCTTTTATTGCTATAAACAAAGATTTGCCTGCTAGAAAGTGAGCTTCAAGTTTTTCACGGCACTTATTTTCAAGCGGCTTAGGTGTAGATCACAGAGGAAGTATGCAGCCCTGGCAAGTCCTTTGACCTTGTCAACACAAGGTATCAACACAGATAAAACCTAAATAGGGCTGTACAGAGCCTCCAAAAATCCTTATGCCAAACAAGACTTAGGAATTCAGAAAAGGGGATTTCAGCTCAGAAAGGAAGAAACAAGGAGCATTACTCCACTACAGCCTCAGATGCCCCTTGAACCCCCTAACTACCTGAGCAAGGAGGAACACGCAATTCCTGAGGTCCCAAAACTGTAGTATATCAGAGGAAGAATGAGTGAATTGTGGTTGAACAGAGTAAGAATGAGACAAACCTTTGAGGGTGCTGTGTCAGATTATATTTGTCTTTGAGTTTAACTGTGATCATGGAATCATGGAATGTTAGGGTAGAGCCAACAGAGGAAAACTTAGAGAAACGTTCCTTTTTAAAAGAGGCAAGGTGAGGCAAGTACCTCACTGGGGTTAGAGTTCAGTGCAAGGTGGGCAGCACCATTTCCCAAAGATACCCCTCAAAACGTTGCAGCTTGAGACTCAGCTCCATGCCCACCCAAAAAATAGCTATTATTTCATATCCCTGCCACAGTCTCCCAATCTGAGGGCCAGAAGGAACATGTGGTGCTACCTCAAGTCTTCTGTCCATTACACTTCTAAGCTGCATCAGTCCCATGTGTGCTGCTTGTGGACGTGAATTTTCCCAGAAACCAACTGAATGTGTAAGTAGCTATTTTCTGACTCCCTAGGTTGGACTCTTCTCCTCATGTATTTCCAGCAACTATATCTTAACCTTAGAATGACTATGACAAAAAAAAGTATTAACTGTGACAATTAATTGAGAAGAAAAAAAAATAGAGATCAAGCTGTAAGCTTCCTCATGAAGGTCTCCATTCCGAAGCCTCCCTCCATCTCTGAGCATAGAAACAACCTCAGTTTGGTCAGAGAGGTCATTTCCAACCATGATTATTCTGTGATTCTGTAAACAAGACATTGTAGCTGCTTCTGACTTTATACAAATGTCTGAATAAAAAGCAGCAGCATATTTTTTAGTATGGTTTTTACCTGAACTTTCACCTGCCAGTTCCTTCTGTTTAAATTGGCCTTCATCAGTTTCCCATCAGTTTATCAGTTATTTCTACGCAGTAGTTGTGGGATCTGCACCCTGAGCCAACAGGCAAATATAAATGCCGTTTCCTGTTGAGTTTAGCTCAGCTATGATAAGCATGACCACAAAAATGTCTGCATTCTACATCAAAATAGTAACAGTGAGTTTCCTATCTAGCCCACAGAAGCCAGGAAATTCATAACCTATTCTAGGTTCAGCATAAGAATATAAAAAGAGGATTAAAAAAAGAAGGTAGTACAAATACCAGTACCTGAATGTCAGGATAGATTTTTACTCAAATTGTATTGACAATAATTAAAGGGAGGTGGGGATGTGGGGACAGCAGAAGGAAGGATTCCCAATAGCTATCCTAAAATGCCATGCAGTATCAGATATCTTAGGAGATCTCTGAAATCAGTCACAGTTTTGCTGGTGGTTGAATTACTCTCTGAAAGCAACAGGATAGTCCGAGGGCTGGACTGGGGCTTCCCTTGGGAAGCCTGAGTCTGCTTTGTTTGTTAAACTCTTAAGGCAGTGCAGTCAACACTTAGCTCCCACTTCTGTCTGTTATTTGTTTGGTTTTGACATTTTGTTGTTACAAGAGCATTTCCATTGTTTTCTCTGCTTAACCACTTAGTCAGATTTGCCCATTTGTTTGCAGATTCTTCAACTGGTAACAGAAGAGACAATTTTAGTTTTGGGTTGTGTTTTTTTTTTTTTACACTGGAAAATGTAGTGCATAACCACAAACATTATTGGGGAGATTCAGGGACAGGTGTACTAACTAGGGCTGCAGTTTAATTTGTTCTTGAAATGGCCTAGATTTGAGCTGTTTCTCCGTTCTTTAAATGTTGCTTTAGAGTATGAACAAACAAGAAGGCACTTTCTAATTATAAACAGGGAATTAACAAAATTCACTAGAGCTCATCATGAAAAGTGTTAGGAAGGGGAGAAGAGCAAAAGACAGTCACTACCTCTTTCCAGCAGAGGTAGAGAAGTCCATGAGGGCAGCTCTTCCAGCTCAGTGCCTCCCACAGCACTCTGGGAGTGCTGACCAGTCCTTGGGCTGATCCTGTGTAGGCAGCACTGTCTGTGTGTTTTGGGGTGATGGTGCCTTGGAGACACATGCCGGTGTTTAGAGAAAGTGCTGGGTGAATATGTCAGATGATCTTGAAATAAAACTATCCCTTCAACCTACACAAACTGGTTGACTCTTGGTGAGAGACAGCCTTTACCTGCATCTCCCTTGGCTTATGCAGCTGCAGCCACTGTCTGATCTGCCTGGCAGAGAGGAGCAGCTCACCATGACATGTAGCCCCTTCCATGTGGAGAGTCTGAAGAAAGCTCTGAATTCAGATTGTAGTGTTTCCAGTGACAGTTGGAATATCTTCAGTGGGCGACACTGAGGTTACAGGAGGGCAAGGAATACCTTGCCCAGAGATTTTCCACAAAACTGAAACCAGGGCTTTGGAACAGTGGCAGAGGCATGCAGGAGATTCAAAACTGTGACCACTTTATTGTAGAAAGATTACAGAACTGGCACAATGAGATCACGTATGCCCTAAATTGCCTTGCCTTTGTTTGCTGATTCTCAGACTATGCAGAACTGAAACAGGCCAGAGCACTAAGTCTCTGATGCTAGCATGGTACCTCAGCTGTTCAGAGCTCTCTGCTGATAATGTTCAGGGGAGAACATGGGGGAAGATCCATCTCTCTAGTACAGGTTTGCATGTGTTTGGGTGTGTTTGCCTTTGTGCATGTATATTAGGCATAGAGGAATTCAACACAAACTGAAGAGAGCCTCTAGTAGCACACATCCCACTATATAGTTAGGCATATTAGATAAATATTGTGGGAAAATACAGGCATTTGCCAAATTTTATGTTACGTTGGATTTGCACATGCAGAAACAAAACCACATGCACAACTACATCTTTTAGCTGAAACATGCAGAAGAAATTGCTGTGCCTCTGCAGCTGATCTTTGGGCAAGAGGGCCAGCTGTGTGCTTACCAGCATAAGATACAAAGCAAGGAGGGAATAAGCAGCAGAGGTACTAGGGGCGTACACAGTCATATGTTCCTCTTTTTAACCTCAGTAACCTCTTTTCTCCCACTCGTAGCCCACATACCTCCACCCTCACCCTGAACAGCCAATGGGTATATGAAATGAAAACCATATTTGTTAGTTACATGGTTCGTGATGAGTAATGGAGACTTGGTTGAATAAACTAGTGGGCATTTTTTTATTATTGGTGGTAAAAGTAAATAATTACTCACGAGCTGCAAACAGGGACTGTTTGAACTTAACATCACAGAAATGAAATTTATGTGAATGAGTGAGCCAAAATGAAAATGATCATTTGAGAGCAGTTTTAATAAGCAGAATTTATATCTGAATGGCTATAAGCCAGATTATGTTAAACAAGCAATCAGGTGTAATGTGAGTGACTAATTCTCGGAATGAGAGTAGGCAGGGAGAGAAGAACAAACTGGAGCAGGGGAGAATTCAACAACAAAAAAATTCATTAAAAAAAAAATCAGTAAAGAATTTGCACAGAAACATTCAGTGCTTTTCAAGGAATTCTTCCTTTATGTTAAAGGCACCATGTCTTTTCTTTGTACATATTTAGTTTTCATTTAAATGATGATAAATATTCCTTTGAAAATAGTTTAAATATATATATAATGAAAATAAGTGGAAAAGATTGTTAAACATCTTTGAAACACAATAATTTTCATTTTTTCTCTCCCTCCCCAATCTCAATTATTTTTCCAATCAGTTTCAGCTTTTTGCTATTGATAAAAAACTGTAAAATAAAGATTTCATAAACCAAGGTTCAGACACTACATTGACTGTACTATAAACATTCTGGTTTGGCTGTTTAATTAGCATGAGTGAATGTGGATGTGTGGAACTGCTTGATTTGCTTTTCTTAGGGGGAAAAAAAGCCAAAAACCTGAGCTTGTCTTTAAGTGATGTGATTTTAGGATGTAGGACTTTAGGAGAAGTACGTTCATGAAACTTATGATAATCTGTACAGGCTGACAGCGTTTAAGGTCAGCAAGCATTGATTGTGATACTTCCAAGTTGAGATTCTTTATCAGAGAACCTTGTATTTGCATTTGTCTCTAAAACATTACTTAGACTTGTGGGAAATCATAGTAATGTGAACATTTGCTTCTAACACTTCATAATCAAGTGAAAAACTCAGTGTCTCTCATCTGAAGACCATACTAAAAGGGCCATTAACTGTGTTCCTTGAAGTCCTAAGAATGTTGGTGAACTTGTGTACTGACTGAGCATTTCAATTTAATGCCTTTCTGTGGAGATCTTCCTCCTAGTCTGGAAGTGGAAACATTGATGTATGTAGAGAAAACCTGTTCTCAGGGTGTTTTCTGCCTCTCATAGCAACAGCTCATAGAAATCATGCTCCTTTGTTTGATCTTCATGTGCTACTTAGAAGCTGTGAGAGATTGGAGTAGCCCTTAGGATAAGTGCTCGAGTACCCAAGCACTCAGCCAGACCAACCTTAACCTCTTAATCCTGTCATCACTGGCCATCACATCTTCATAGGTGAGAGAAGAGCAAATGTTTTTGCTATTAAGTAAAAAACTTAGTATCCTTGTGCCTCTTTTTTTTTAAAAAGAGATACTGGCAGAAAAGGGAGGTAGGATGGGAACTGCAAGTCTCAGAAACAAAAGGAAACAAGGTTTGCATTGCACATTTTTGCTTGTTTATGGCAGCAATTTAAAGTGAATGAGTGTCATTAATTGTATGGACATAACGTCATCCAATTGGAGATCTTTGGTCGTCAAATGGACAGAAAGTTATCTCAGGTTCCATCATAGCCCTCTGAGTTGTTGGCCTGGGGAGCCCAGTGCTAACGGTGCTCTTCCACTTTTGAGGCTCGAGGTCATGTTTTTGATGTATTCATCAGATGCTGGGTTGATCTGGAAATGGGCAGCGTTTCTGGAAACCAGGCAGTGACTGAAGAGGCAAGGGACTTGCTGACTCATTTCTGGTTACTGGGTGTTAACTCCTCTGTTCCATCCAGCTCAGGCAGGCATCGCTGCTCCCCAGAAAGGAGGAGGAGGTGCACAGGCAGAAGCTGGCACTGGAGAGTTGAGATTGTGGCAGAGAGAGGCACTGAACTGTTGGCAAGGAGGCTGGTGGTAGACGCAGCTTTGGCATAGTCAGAGTGGTCTGCAAGCAAGGATGGGCTAGATACGTGCTAGACAAAAGGGCTGGCGGGCAGCCAGGGGCTCTGCAAGGAAGCAGCATGTGCTTTTCCTTGGGGGTGAGTGTCCCTGGCACAGGGCCAGAGGGGCCCTGCCATTGTCAGCCTTCTTTTGATTGTCCTGCAGGCCTGGAGGGGATCTGTTGTGTGTTTTGTTTGTCATCTTTTGTTTGCAACTTGAAGCGATCTTGCAGAGGGTAATTGTGCTGTTTGTTTCTGACAACCATAGCAGAGCATCCTCTATAGCTCATCAGGCCTCACCAGTGTGGGTGGGAACCTGTTGAAGGAGGGTAAGCCAGCCACTTGTCCCTTCCCAGCACATTCAAAGCCTAGCAGTGTGCCCAGACCAAGAGGAGCTGGGGCAATAACTGGCCTTGGCTGTGCCATCTGCCAAAACGGTGCTCTGCAGCTAGGGCTGGCTCCTTCCCCACAAACTGCCTTGCTGGGTGGTCACTGGGGAAGTTCAGGGGAAGACCCAGCCAGCTGGGTGCTAATGAGCACAACCTGCCCTGGGATCTATGAGGGTGAGGGGAGAGGTACAGCAGCCCAGGGAGGCTGCAGGTCACCACCAAACACATCATACCATGAAATTAGAGCCAAGAGAGGTGAAGCTGAGACCCAGCTCTGGATCACCTGTCAGGACTAAGCCTTTATGGTGGATCTGCCCATCCCTGGCTTTATACCCAGAAAAGGGACACATTCCAGATATGAGTAACTTTTGGGGAAGAAAAACTTCCATTTAGTCAAAACAACATGCATAGGCACCCTGGGCCTGCTGTGGAACCATATCATCCTGCTGTGTGCACACAGGGTGCTCCAGCCCTGCCTGAAATGTGAGGGGTTCTGAGGTCATCATCCATGGCCCAAAACCCGTATCCCCTGAGCATCACCTCGTTGCTGACAAGGAGAGCTGCTGGGCACCACATGGTTGGAAGTTCCCACCTGCAGACCCTGTTGCAGTCAGATGGCTGTAGGGGCTGCTCCTGGCTACATCAATTAGCAGAGACCCCAATCTAGGGCTGGCGTGGGAAGTGTACTCACATGCAAGAGGGTCGAAATCAGTCACGTCCTGAGAAGTATGAGCCACTTTCCAGTTTGCAAGCGGCAGGGTCCCCTCAGTGGTTTGCACCTCTCTGATCATTTTTTAAAACATTTTGATACTCTGCCAGTTTAAAGAGATGTGGTTTCCGTCAGCCATCTGCTCTTTCTAAGGCTGGGATTTTTAATGTATTAAAGTATAAATGGTTTGTGTTTTGTTTTAGTGTTTTTCCTTGCCCTCTCCTTGATTTTGCCTTGCCTGTTTGGCACAGAACAGTACAGCTCTCTGCCATACACCCACCCCTTGTGGATTTTACTCTGAGGAGCATTGTTGACTTGACAGTTGAACAGTGTGTGCCCAGTCCTGTTCACATCACGTGGCTGTAAAGATCAAAATCTAATTCAGAGGGATTGGGAGGTAACAGGTTTGATACCCATCATCTACAGCACTTGGAAATCCCTTTTGGACTTAACTTTCTTGCCATAGAACTCACTACTCTATTTTGGTTTTGGTGGTGGTTTTTTTTTCTTTTGGTGCTAATCCTCAGCCTGTAAAAAGTAATTGTGAGGATCTGAGCTATGTGGACTTTCTGTGTCACTGCTGTGTGATATGTTAAGATGACTTGCAGTTTTCCCTATTTTCCCATTGCTTTTTTCTCCACAGAAAGACTGAGGATGCTCTGTTGTTACTTAAAAGCATGTTTTACTGTGATCTCCCTCACCTTAAAGTGTTAAAACAGTTGCATTTCTAAGAAAGATATCCCTTCTCCAAACTGCTAATCTATCATTAAAGTTATGCAAGTATTAAAAATAAAAATGTACTAGACTGTAGACTTTCTAATTAAAGTTCCATTCACAGGAGACAGGCGTGTTACTTCTCCTGTGCCTCCTGTGAGGAAGGTTAGCAATTTTCCAGCCTCAGGGACTAGAAATGTATTTTGAATTCAGAAAACAATTGGAAACCTTAATGCCTGCCTTTATGTATATATCTTTTTGATTTAAAAACCTTCTAGGCACTCTTTATTCATAAAGAGAAGCTACATCTTTCATAGAGTGTGTTAATGAATTAGCTGATCTCAACTAACTCTAGGTTTGTAATTGAATTCTGTTCAACAGACTCTGAAAGATTACGATTTTAAAACAATTAGAATACATGAGATATGAACCATCAGATCAAACCATAATCAGATTTTTTCACAGAGTATTTTGCACTCACTATAAAGTATTTTGAAGCTGTTAACCTGCACTACAGTATCACGTGCTTTTTTTGTGCAAGCACAGCGATGAGACTACTGTGTGAACACAGCAAGCATGTGCTTGTATTACTGATAGAATTTATTGCATGCAGACCTGGGCAGATGTTCTTTTTCATGTAAGTTTGAAAGGGGAATAGGGAAATTCATAGTATATAAACCCAGATGGATTTGTTAAACAGAAAGCCCCATCTCCTGGCTTACAAATTCCCTGAACTTCAAATCTTTGGGAGAATAGTCTCAGGAAATATCACTACATGCTTTTCCTCTTCCTACACATTTTCCTAACTATCTGCATGATATTGGCTAAATGCAGGCTAACCCAGGACAGGCTTTATAATGTTCTTACAATATTTCTAATTCACAAAACAATTATTAAATCCTTTGGCTCGTGTGTATCTGCTTCCATTAATTTCCCAGATATTTGGATTTTTCTGCTTTCTCTACATACAAAAAGCCAAAGCATGTATAAGTGGTGATAAAGCAGAATGAATTTGGAGAATAACACATGCAATACTTTTGGATAATCTTATGTTCTAGCTAACACAACAGAATCTAACTACTTTAAAGCTACTTAAAAAATCTGTGGAGGTTTTTACATTTCTAACTTTGTTGTGGAAAAAGTCAGTCTTTGGCGTGGTCTATGCTTTAACTGGACAGAGACAAAATGAGAAGCACTGTTCTGAACTTCTTTGGATTTTGAAGCATTGTCTCAGAGAAAGTGCCAAACTGGTTTGGAAACCTTCAAACAGTTTAGGAATATTAAGAGCCCAGTTTGGTTTAGAATCCTTTAGGCAAGGGATCAGCTTAAATTAGAAGGACTGACAATGGAGATTTTTACTGGTTTAATCCTGTTTCCACATCTGTTTGGGTCATGTTTTGAAGCTTCTGGGAGCTGAAAACACTTTCAAACTAATTTTTTTTTCACTGTGGTTTTGATTCTAGTTTAATTGAAGATTTAAAAAAAAAAAAACAAACAACCAAAACCAACAAACCAACAAAAACCCCAAACCAATAGTTTTGCAAATTTTCCTGAAGTTATAGGCTTCATCTTGACAGGAATTGTTTTGGTATTAATACTAGTCTTACTATCCTTTCAGTCTGTCATCGTATTTTATTTTTCCTGGATATTCTTTCTGAGCATCCTTGTATCTTTGAGGAGAGACAGATGATTGAAGATATCCACAGCTCTGAAAAGCTTCTGCAATACCATTAAAGCTTTTTTCTTTTGATGAAAACTTCACTTTGTGCAAAAGCAAACTTTTGAGACATAACTAAGGAGACTTCTACTAAGCAGCTCAATGAGGAGAAGTTATGGGAACTAGAAAGATGGGTTTTGAAATAACTGAATGTTTGCTATTGTAGAAAGCCATCACTGTGCTTGATAGGGAAGGTGCAGAAGAGCAAAAGAGAATGGTTGGAACTACCCAGTGAAGTGAGCTGGAGCAGAGCCCAATGCTAGTTATCTCAAAGAGAAAGGAGGACTGAAATCTCTCGTTTTGTTTCATACCCACTTCATTACTGATCTGTTTCCATTACTACTCTTCTACAGATGTAGAGTTCTTACAAGTTTCAGAATCTTCTATAAAGTAATATATTCCAGCTGGTTATTGCTAGCCTGATTATCAAAAGAAAAGGAAAGACAAACTTTCTTAAATCTAAGCTTTACACCCACTTGTAATCTTTTGACTGAAACCAGTAACATGACCTATGAAAAATCCTGCTGTATAAAAATCCCTCCCCCGTGCCACCCCACACACATTGTCAGGTCAGTTTAATTTCTGAACTTTCATGTTCACTCTTGGGCAGGTAGGATGGACCTCCTCAGTTCCTACCTGCAAATTCACAGTTGCTTTTTTTCAAGGCTTCTTTGAAAAACATATTTTCTATGTTGCAGTAACTGGTCTAGCACTGTAGTAGTAAGGTTTCCATATACCTGCTGGTTCCCCTTAGGTTAATAGATATTATATCAGAAGGATGTTAATTTGAGGAGGCTTCTAGTATCTGTTTAAACTAGAACACATTTTTCAGCTATATTCTTTATTTAAAGCTTGAGCAGAAAACTGAGCACGTTCTCAGGTCATTACCTTCCCTAATGCAAGGGGCATGTGTCTACCCTGAATCGTATCTACAGTGTTGCCTATTGCCTGAAAAAAAAGCCACCAAAACCCAGCTTAAGTGTCCCTTCTCCCAGTCTTTCATTAATGGTTTCTACCTCCTTAGTCAGTGTCTGGCCACACAGTGGGTTGAAGCAGGATTTGGCACAACTGAAGGAGCAGAAGCTTCTACTGCAGCAGTGGGATCTAACTCCACCAGACCAGCTGGGGCTGGACTAGAAACCTCCTCCACAGGCAGCAGATCTGATACAGATCCCATGCTCCACCCACAACTTTAGCTGGTGGACAGAGGAGAGCACATGGTCAAAAGGCTCTTAAAATGATGATAAATTAGCAAACAAAGCATACTGTGAAAGTAGACATTGGTAATACAGTCTGGTTTAATGGATATTATCCAAACGCATCTTCCCTCAGCTCTTAGCTGCAGTGTGGTGTCATGCTTTTGCAAACTAAATTAAAGAGCCCTTTGCTGCTAAAAATCTAGTTGACAAGGTGCTTAAGCTGCTGAAGTGCGTTGAGTATAATAAGGTCAATTTGTCTAGCTAAAGTAACACACCTCCCTGCCAAGACTCAGGTCAGAATAAAGGTTTTAGAAATTTTGTAGCATCTCATGTTAAGGAGGAGAAATAACATTTACAGTGCAAGGTGTGTTTATATCACTGTAGCTGCATTTGCATATAAGATTTTCCTGACATATCTATTTGTGAAAAACAACTCTCCAGGATGGTTACTGGTTCCAAGTTTAGATCAGGCTTGAGAGGAACTGAGGTCTTTATCTGGCTGCTGTGTGGGAACTGGCTGCTGATCTACATGTCACCATCTATCTCTAGACCGTGGTCATTTTTTCTTCTGGATTTTGCTTTCTTTTTCCCTAGACTGAAGCCATTTTGTTAAAAGCATGCACAAATAACTGTGAAATAACTTCTACTGAATCTATATGAAAGCGTAGCACAGGGTCAGTTTCAAGATGTATTTTCTTCAATGGGAACCATCCCAGTCTACAGATTAGCGCTGCTGTGGTATTGTTGCAGCTTGCCAGTGCTGATGGGCACTGAATTTGCCTTTTGTAGTCTCTTCATTTACTTAGGGCCAGGCTGCTGCACCCCTTGTGCTTTAGCGGTGCCATCAGAGTTGGAAAAGCACCACTGAAACCAGTGATGTTGTAATGACTCACTTCACTGATCCACCGCCTCCAAAACCTAGTGGTTAGTATCCTCACCTGAGGCAAAATAAAGGAAAACCTGCCTCCTACCACATGGGTTTTTTAGGCAAAGCATTTGTCTTTAAGCACAGGTAAAAGCAAAAACCATTCCAAATAACATCATCTGGGAGAAATTGTGTCTGTGCCTGTTGAGGCTCAGAGGTTGCTGCTGTCAGGTAGAGAGCAAGGAATGCAGCTGAGACAAACTGCCCAGGCTGCCTTATGTCTGCTAGGGGCTGTCAGACTGCTATAGCTGTGTTAGTGACACACTATAATTTAAAGCTTCTCACTTGTGCGTTTTAAATATCATATCTGAAATCTGCACTTCTATCATTGCTACTGTTCTGTGCCTCTGAGCCTGTACATGGAAGAGATGGAGAGGAGCATCTGACAGCAGCATTTCACCAGGACATGTGAAAACAGTTAAATACATCTGAAGATATACTTATTTTATCCAAGACAATGTGAGGCTTGCAGACAAAAGTAAGTTCATGGACATGGTGATTAATACCCAATGCCTAAAAATATGGCTAACATCGGTAAAAATGAGGCATGGATGGTACAATTGTATGGGAGTTGTATCTGATGGAAGTGAACTGAACTGTGCAGAATAGGAGGTTATGGGGAGAGAATCCAAAGGAAGCTTCTTTGCAATGCTCACAAGCCTGGTATAGTAGTGTCCTGAATGATGTCAGCCTTCACATCCTTCTGTCTCTTTCTTATGAGGGGTAAATTTTTTACCATAGCAAAAAAGCCACCACTGTGGTTCTGCAGTGGATTTCAAGAGACAGCTGAAGGAGGGATGTTCTCAGGTGTGCCATCCTAGAGGTGAGTTCTCCTCTCAAATATGGCTAAATGATGATGCAGTCTGCCTCATCAACACCAATATTAATAAATGGTGAAGGAGCACTGCAAACAGTAAAACAAATAAAGCACAAGAACAGAAGGGAACAAAAAAACCCTTAAATTGGACTAGATTTTTTTTTCTATTATTAGACCCAACTGATTATTCTTAGCACACAAATATGGATGTGCCCTTGCATTTAAAAGGCAGTTAAATCTGTGTTTGTGACCATGGGTTTCCAAGAAAACAAAGAAACATCTTGTACCATGAAGTTAGCTTTT
Source organism: Bucco capensis (assembly GCA_013396975.1). Lineage (NCBI taxonomy): Eukaryota > Metazoa > Chordata > Aves > Piciformes > Bucconidae > Bucco > Bucco capensis. Next base: position 1,556,638 of record VWZO01008152.1, on the reverse strand, counting down.
CTAACAATGGAATAGAGGCACACCCAAAAAGAAGAGAAGTCCCAGCATCAAAATGGCCTAATTCCTCTGATTCCTGTAAGAAGCCTTTAAAAAGCAATAGCAATTTGGAAGCTGATTGGATCTGGTATGCCTTCAGGATAAACCTGAGGCAACTGATGATGTGATTGAATGGCTCCATCACTGTACATCGGTGGTGTTTGGAGAATTTATTTTGCTTTTTCCTTTTAAGTCATACCTAAGTTGATTTTATGATACCCTCTCACAATGTAGACAGTGAGGAGCCTGAGAAACTTTGGGAGACCTTCTAGCCCTGTCCTTCATTCCACTTTTCTGCACACGGATCTAATGGCCACCTCCTCTGGTGCAAGCAACAGTTTGTGTATGAACCTTGAAAATCATTCCCTATTTAACTCTGGAAAAAAAATTAGAGATGAGGAGAACAAAAGAATGAAGCTATTACATGTGTATATATGGCAATTAAAGCTTTCCAGCTATGTAAGTATATAAAGCAGATTTCTATGAGAAAGCTCAGCGTACCTACTTACCCTAATGAGAAGAAAAGTGTCCAGCTGGCCATTTCTCTCAATTCTTCATTGAATTTTCCCATGCAAAAACCAGAAGAAGAGTGTGGCGTTTCCCTTTACATGCATGGAGGGGAGTGAGAGCCTCCTGCTGAGAACCTAGTGTGTCTTGACTTGAGCCTTTATTTCAGCAGAAAAAGGAGGGCAAGAGGAAGCTGAGGAATCATATTATGGAATAAGTAAGAACTCAGCACATGGCCTGCACAGTGCTAAACATAGGGAAAGTTAGCTCTTGTTCACTGGTGCATGCAGACTTTTAGGATATGCAAAAATCAAGTCTAACAACCTTCAGAACAGAAGTAGAGCAGCTATTTTGGGTTGGGAACATAATGCTGCTGTTGGTTTTATGTGATGCAAACAGGTAACTATATCCTGAGAGGGGAATTATGGTGTTCAGAAGGTATTTATTTTTTACTGTGAGAATTTTTAAACATGCAGTGTTTATTTATCCTTTAAACATGCAGTGTTTATTTATCCTTTAAACTGTGCATCACTCCTTCCCAGCTAAAAATTTTCCATGTAACATTGTCATTTAACACTTCCAACAGTGTTGGTAATACAGTACATCTGTTATGAACAGCATTATAATTTGGTTTCACTCCTCAGTCACCTCTTAAATCTTTAACAATAACAAAATCATAAATTGTGAGTGGAATACAGATGTACTTTTGTTTTCTAACCATTCAAGACGTTTCAGGGCTTCCTAAAATGCCAGCATTAGAGCAAGGGCCCTGTCAAGAGATAGTAAGGCACCCATCTTGAATTAATCCTGATCTAATCAAATCTGATTTGATCTGATCTAATCTAATCTTGTGTCTGTCCAACCAGTAGGACTTTGTTATGTTATCTGTAAACATAATGGTCACACAATGGCTTGGGAAGTTACTCCCTGCTTTAGCCATGCATCTTTCAATAGCTATGCTGGTTAGTTGTCAACTTCTGGCTTCATGGATTATGCCCTGGAAAGGGAGGCAGCTTGCTCTCACATTGGTTTGAAGGAGTTGTGTCATGTCTAGAAGTAGCAAGTTTGGTTCTTTTAAGTGATGTACTCCTCTGCAGAGAGGAAAAGTAATTTTAATAGTAACAGCTGGGCTGACTTAAGGAAAATATCAAGAGGGAGGTAATACCTTTTAATAGCTCAAATGACAGTCAGAAAAAAGGCATGAACTTTTGGACACATCATTTATTTATTTATTTTTGTAAGTCTGTTGTTGCCAGCTTTCTTAATTGATCTGGTAAAAATCCTGACTTGTCCCTGCAGAGCTTTCCTTGCTTACAGTAGCTGTTGCTCTTGCATTCTTCTGTGGTTTCTCCATTTCCTTGTCTCTGAAGAGTTATCAGATCACTGGGAGATACGTCAAGTCGCAGACCTGCAGGGTCACAGTCTTTGTGATCGAAATGGGGCAGGTTCTGGTTATAAGCTGTGTGGACAATGTGACGTGGAACATATGCATACTGCAAGGCTGCTGGACACATCTAGCTGGACACATCTAGAGGAACTGCATTTCCTACTGGTCTTCCACTTTGCTATGGCAAAGCACAGAAACAAGGCTTTTTTTATCACAGATTTCAGCTGATTGTGTAAATACATTGCTGAACTGTTCTTTGTGAAGACTGTTTGCTGAGCCAATCCTATAGGGACCTTTCTGTGCAATAACCTCAGCAAAGATCTGCAATGCGTTTTGCACTCTGTGCAGACATCTTGTCTGCATCCTTCTGAGTCAAAAAACAGTGGCAGGGAAAATCCCTGGGAGGGGAACTCAGTCATCTGTGCTGGTACCTGGTCCAAGCAGGCAGCAGCCATCCCAGCAGGTTGCAGGCAATGCTTGGGAGCCAGCATGGGATGTTGCCAGTGACGAGACCAGAGGCAGCCACGTGCTTTTGGAAGAGCAGGCAGTCGCATAGACACAGGCTGTACAGTGCTGGCTGGCCTCAGTGGCTAAGAGCAGTTCCTGGCAGGTTTAATTTAAAGCTGTACAGGTACAGCTTTAAAGCTGAGATGTCTTTGTGTGACAGTGGCATGGCAAATAAGTTCTTATGCCAAATATTGACGGGTATTTAATATACACTTTGGGCCCATGCTGTGACCAGGGAAGATTGCCTACTGATATTGTGTGAGTGCTCCTGAGTCCTACAGTGCTGTGGTGAAGTATGAGCATGACAGAGGAGAATCACAAGTGTAAAGTGCTTTAAGATCACACTCTAGCAACTCTTACCAGAAAAATACTCTTGATTAGAAGTGCGATTTTTTTTAACAATGTTCCTATCCTACCAAAAGCCCTCTGTGTATGAGGTTATGCTAAGAGAAAAGTAAAAACTTTGACCAGTAGCTTATTTAGTGTGGGATATCCATCTGAGCTGCACTGTCAAAGGCCTGGTGCTGTAAGCAGAAGCAACTCTCCATATGGAGGGCATAGGCACACCAGGCAATGTTGCCCAGCATTCTTTTTTGAGTACAGATTTATCCATTCTTTGCAGGACTACCAGATCTTTCATTATAAGCCACTTTTGCATGAATTGCCATGGGTGGTTGTAAAGACTTGTCTGTTCCCAAACTGGTCTGTAACTTCATTACGAGGGGAAGTGGGCACAAGGGCAGGAGTGTCCTTACCTCTATCTGTGGCACGCTGCTGAAAGGGAAGGGCCCTCTCCTGCACCCCATCCCAAATGAGTGCACTGACTGCTAGGTCTTCTGTGTGGAGGGGGTGTGTGAGCAGGAGTTTTGGCCACTCTTGGATCAGCTTAGCTGCAGCATCAAGCTGCATCTTGCACATTTAGAGACAAAATACCAAAAGCCAAATACCTCAGAGTGTATTAGCAGTCAGTGGAGAGAAATCATGTCCCCTGTGATGGGGTGAAACCTTGCCTCTCTTCCATGGCTATGAAAAGTGCTTATAGAAGGCAGCTTAGACGTCTCAGTAAGATGCTTAACATCAAGTAGAAGAACCCTCCTCCCTGTCTAAGGAAATCCTGTGTGCAACAGAAGAACTCCTTCTGGAAGTACACTTTATGTAGGGTAAGAAAAGAAAAAGACAAATCACAAGGGACATGATGACTAATACCATATTCTGTTATGGAATACATTGTGTTTCCTATGCAAGCATCGTGAGTCTGTACACATGCACTCCTTTGTGCCTCTAGTATCAGCAATAGAAGCTCATACATATCTTGTATGAAGCACAAGGGGCATAAGAGGTAAACCCTTCTGTAACTAAATTCATGTGTTTGGATCCTGCATTAACAACACTGTAGGACTACCAGTAGGTAGGTAGATGGTCCCTGGAAGAAAAATGACTGTTATATTTCCCATTTCTGAAAGGGCAAAGTGATACCCCAGTGCCAATACACCACTGCACTGCCGATAAGGAGGCAAATGTCTACTGCTCATGCAGGAGATAGGACACAGCAGGGAACCACAACACTGGCTCTTAGCGGATTGCACGTCTGCCTCTTCTCAGTGGGCTTTGCAAGCCCATCAAGGACAGAGATAGAAGAGAGGGGATTTTGCCTCCTACTGAGAGGCTGTGAGAGCAAAATGCAGCTACGTGAATGCTTTTCTCCTCTGCAGTAGATATGTTGCATGAAAAAAGAATCTCAAGAGCAAAGGGTAATGGGAACAATGACCTGCCCCATGTGATGTTTGCCTTGTAGTGTAACAAAATACTTCAGAGAAGACTAATTGAAAGGGTTTGGGTAGAATTATTTTTTTCTACAGGCTCTCTATATGAGTCATGAAAGATGGGTCTGTGTCCTGCTCGCATGTCAGGACTCTGCTGTACCAGCAGACTGGCAGATTTGCAGCAGAAAGACACTCCTCACTTCGGAGAATCTATGGTCTGACAGACAGACAAGAAGCTCTGAACAGAGACCCAGTTATGCCAACCAGTCAAAAACAGTGGAGTTTTTCTGCCAGCCTGCTCACCTCATGGAGAAGCATGGGTTGGAAGTGAAATAGTTGCTCTTTACTACAGCTCTGTGGAAATATGTCTCATCAAAGCAGAGTTAAAAATGGTAAGGGTGAGAGCTGGAGAACTCATGAACTTGGTCGCACTCATGTGGGACAAAAGGCATGAATCTCTGTGATGAGTTACAAGCCCCAGGGCAGGCGGTGACATGTCTGTTGTGTAGTGGTCTCAGATCTGGGCTGGATGTGTCTCTGGTATTTAATGTGGCTTAAATGTGCCCTTGTGCTGGGCATGGGGAGAGACGACTCTTGGGCAAGAGCCATCACCATTGACATAGAAACATGGCCATGAATCTTGTAAATGAAATTGGAAATTAGAGAAGGCAGAGCTATAGCCCTAGTCTGAAGAAGGCTGTATGTCTGCATGGCTACAGCCTCATGCAGAGCATGAAAGGTGCTGCCCAAGCACCTGTGTGGTAAGGCTGCAGTGCTGCAAGTCCAGTGAGTTGCACTTGCTCTCACATCTCCTGGCTATAAAACCGCTAAGGCTTGATTCTTCCGGCTTTGCGCTCTGCATAATCATTAACACCACTTCCAAGAGTTTGGTTAGTGGGCGTAAAATACTACCAATTACTAAGGCATCATTTTACCACCACTTCACACCACTGTAAAATGAGAATGTAAAGCTATGGAGCAGCAAAGAACTGAGTCCCAAGTATTCACTTCATTAGAGAACCAGTTACTGTATGAATGGGAAATAACAAGGGCAAATCCATCCATGCTTGAATTACAATACCTGAGCTTGGCCTAGAGGATTTAACGGAAAGGGAGAGCAACAGCATAGAAAAAATATTAAATGAGTGTGTAATGCCACTTGGAGAAGGGTTACCTCCCATTTTCCAGCTCCTATGTGAAACTTCAAGCAACGCCCTACTCTGTGTTTAAAATAATATATAATACATGCACATATAAACGCATGTGTAAGTAGGTAGTGTAAATATGTATCTGGAGACTATGCTGTTCTCAATAAGCTGTTTCCAGGGTAATTCTGTTTGGAAAAAAAAAATGTTGCCCTTTCATGTGGATTCTCACATTTTTGCATATGTCTTGCCTGTTGAAAGTAGGTACGTTTGGTTTTTTTTCCTAGTTTAGTTTGGATGCTCCTTATTTTAGGTCTACTTTGCCGTAGGCCCTAAACACAATAATAAAAAAATACTGTGGCAGTTGCTTCTATGTGGCTTGCCAAAGGGGTGTTAAGAAATTTTCCTGGTTGTTCTGTATGTGTGAGCTGTGAAGAGGTGATAAATTGCTGAAGGAAAGTCAAACAGGGGGTTGAAGCTGAAGTTTTGTACTCTTCTGATTTGGGCAGTCTTGGATTACAAGCTGCTTGTTGTGTTGGAAATCAAAAGGTTAGTTGCTCTTTCTGACTTACGCAGGAGTGCTGCAAAACCAGATTAACAGATAAAAACATCACGCAGCCTCTGATGCAATCCATGCTGGTTTTGTTCAGGTGCTGTAAAAAGAAACCACAGTGTATTGGAGAAGAGTAGCAGAAGTGGTAATGGCAATACATTGGACAAGCAGTCATTTCTAATCGTGGTGATCCCCACAAACTGGGGCTCTGCACTGCCTTCCCCTTCTCCAGTGTAGAGGCACCTGCTCTTGTCGGACACCAGCGCATCCTGTGGCCCTGGTTGGCTGGCAGAGAAGGCTCAGAAAATGAGTATCAGCTCAAATGTTGTTTCTTGGATTCTTTCAAGGCCATGTAGCAACCAGTGCCTCTCAGTGAGCAACACTTTTCTGCAAGCAGGGAAGTCTGGCTGCCAGAGTGCTGGTCACAGCTCAATTATTTTGCTTTGCCTTACAATGACCTCTGTGCACCCACCCTTTCCAAAATGAAGATAATTTTTATTTATTCACTCATCTCTGGTGCTGTTTCATGGGTCCACACAAAGAGGTTTTCTTTCCCTCTCTCCTTCCCCTGAGAACCGGGCTGTTGCCATTTTTCCTTCAGCATCATTAGCTGAACAGCAGTAACACTAGCTCTTAGCTAGAGCTTCAGGTCCAAACGTTTTGCAGTGCCTTGCGAAGGAAGTCTTGTGGGTTCTGGGTTGCAGTTGGGGGACATCAAGATGAAGGGCTGTGGCAGGAGTAACCCTGCCATTATTCAGCAACAGGCGAGGAACCCTGGCCAGGCTGGGTCATCACCAGTGTGTGGTTGGACCACTAGCCAGAGCCTTCATACTTTACTACACTAATTCTAAACCTGCCTGAGGCTTGCTTCAAACCCAGCTCTGACACTGAGAAACGGGCATTAGGAGAGCTGCTCATAGCTGTGTGTGAGGTCACACAGGCTGCTGCCACCCTGCTCTGCTGCTTGAGGTGGCTCCTTGGCCACAGCGTTGCTAGGTTGAGACAGACATCTGCAGCCAGAGTTCACAGTCCAGCCCCTTTCTGTGAGCTAATTTTCTCTACCCTCGGTGGCTGTAAGCTAGGAGTTGGTAAGGTGGTCACAACTGAGGTGGGGGCAGAAAACTGCAGCATTGGTGTTGCACATCTATCACTTTATTGTGAGACTATCACTGCTTGAACCGTACTTTTTGTTCATTTGCAAGGCTGTGACAATGCACATGCGCACAAACACATAGGTGGGATGAGGCTGAAGTGAAACATTACTCTTTCTACAGATGTGTGAGACTTAGGCACTGGCTCACCCCTCTACAGCCTGACATCTTTTTTATGATCTGTATGTATTAATATAGAAGTACTACCCATCATTAGACATAAGATAAAAAGTGGTAGTTATAAACATTTGTGTCCATCCATCTCCCTGAAACATATCTTCTAGTTCTGTTTTTCATGTTCACAAACCCAGTGTTCATACATATTACAATTACGGCATGGTGTACCGCAGCACTGCCAAGGAACGCTTCTGGGCAAGGGGGGTCTTGGCCACTTTGTATCAGCTCCAGCACACGACAGTGCAAAAGTACATACTGCCCAGCTGCAGAGAGGGTGCATGAAGGAGAAAGAGGATTGCATCTGTCCTTTTTCTCTCATATGCCTTGGCTCCATTAAACACCACACAGTGCTGCTGCCTGCTGAGGAGTGGGGTAAAGACACTGTGCAGCGGGTTGTGATGCTCAGCAAGTCACTAATGACCCATGCAGAGGTTAAGCACCAAGGCAGATGTAGGTATCTCTTCCATCCCTTCAGGAAATAGGAACTAAAAGTGGAGGAATCACCCTTTAACCTGTCTGTCCCAAACCCTTTTACTAAAATAAATATTTCTATTTGACAAAGAAAAGCACTGCATTAAGGCAAGATTACAAAGCTATTCAAAGCGGCAGTGGCAAAAAAATAAAACTGAAAGTAACAACATGCTGCCCTCAAATCACATTGTTTGCTGTTTGCTTCTGAAACGTGATGCCTAAAGATTTAAGTGTATTTTGTAGATTTTTAGACCTTTTAGGATTATGTGAATCTCCCTGGATTGTTTGCATATTAGAAGCCACTAGGCACTTTCTCATGCCTTGCCAAGGACATGATGTTTTGGAGAAGCCACCTGTAGATAGCTTGAAGACAAAACATGAGAAGAGGGCCTAGCCCCATATGGGCTCTCTCCGAGGAGCAGAGCTGAAGACCACCAGGGGTGGGCTATTGGAAAACCCAGTGCCAGGGTTGGCTATAGATATCAATATGTTAATTACTAATAAAACATATAAAAAGGTGTAATCCCTTGGAGTGCATGTGCATCCATGTACAGGATCCTGAAGGTGTGGAAGCTGCCAATTAAAGATAACTCTATCTTTCTCCATTAAGTTTGTACTGAGTGTCTATTTTCCAGAAAACTGGCTATCACATGGGCCCCTGTGTGAAACATCAGCTACATGGAGGTAACCTGGTAGGAAAGGGTAGGAGTTTCTGTGAGCACAGATGGTGGCACTCTGCCACATCTGATGCACTAGCACTGGACACAGTCATGGACAGTCTTGAAGGGTCTTGAAAGACATGTCCAATCATGGAACATGAAAAAAAGAGGATTGAAAAAAGACGATAATTTCCAATTGACAATGATGTTAGGTCAGCCAGCATGAGTTGTAAGTATGTGGTAACCAGTCCCATGACAACCCAGAGCTCACAGTTTGCTCACAACATCGTTTAGCCAACAGTTGCAAGTAGCAAACCAATGTAGTCAAAATTAAGTTGTTCCTTCCTAGATAGAAGGAAAAGAAGCTTTATTTTCTTATTAATGTATCACAAATATTGCCCTCTGCCCTTGCAGAATGCAGTGTAAACTCACTTGTAATTTGTGCTGGAGTGGGGAAGTCAGCTACATGTCTCTGCTTCATTGTAAACTTATACTTGAAATCCTTCCCTTGCACTGATCCCAGATTTTATATTCATTAGTAAACATTTCTGACACCAACATTAATCCAGAGTGAGCTTAGAGTGATTTGTTATATTAGGCACTAGAAAACCAGTCATGAGTCCATGATTTGATAATGTTATCTCAACACCACGCGTAGAGATTCAAGAATGATTTGGTGACATATCATCCTTGACACATGACACATAGAGACCATGCTTCAATCAACACGCCGTGCCTCTAGGCAGCATGGTGTTACAGCCTCTGCAGGGGAATGCCACTGCCTGCAAAACCACCTCTCTTGCAACTAGTGGTGATGGCAGGGCTCTGGAGACTGGGAAGCAAGAAACCAAGCCTGGTATTCAAAAATCAAATACACCAAAATATAACAAGTTCCCTGCACAATGAGTGATGTTTCTTTATTTGCAGACATATTTAAGCAAGTCATAAGCTGGTTTTCTTTTAATTATTTATTCTGCTAATAAATTCAGGAGTAATAATCCTAGTAGCTCTGTTGGCACTAAGTCTGAGCATAAGCCCATCACAGTTTGTGTCATTTCATTTTAATTCTGCCTCTGTTTAAATTATAGTTGTCCCGATTTACTCGAGCATGGTGTGCCCATGCAATGTACCTCAAAATATGTGGTGATAATGAGCAAATATACCAGTGGAGTGATGTTGTGATCTGTGAAATTATGCCAGGTATGAAAAAGCTAGAGTATTATAATTTGTTTAAGAGTCAGCATGTGTTTTCATAAACAGTAGTTCAATATGAGTTTGCCACAAGCAGAATCTGGCCTTAGATGTCCAGCAGTTTTCATCACGGCCCCACGCTGATGTCTTTCTTCCAAGAGGAAGGAGAGGTTGACAAACCTTTCCAGTGGTAAGTGTAACTGGTTGTAACCTGTCAGCTGAGCAGAAAATACTGGTGGAGGTGCTTCATCACATAAATAAGATTTCATACCCAATCTCGTTTTCAATCTTCTGAGAAGATCATGTGTTTTAGTGATGTGGATGTGCCTGTCGTGTGATGTAAGCTCTGACTTTTGGCTGTATCAATGATAACGAAGGGTTACAGAAATGCTGAAACTCAAAAATACAAACACAAATATCAAGCCTCCAGGCCAGCCACTGGGCATTTCTAATTGTCAGGTGAATGGATGAGAACTGTTATGATAAATGTCATGTATCTTGTGGGTTGCTGCACAACGGTGATGAGGAAAAAATGAAGATGCAGAAAGGAGAAAGCTGGGGCTGCCTGTGTCTCCCCAAGCCTTTCATTAGAAATGCTTTTAAAAACGTTATCTGGAATTTATAAGATAGTATGGTTGGTTGGTCCTGAAAATAATGGATTTTGATGCGTCACTGGTAAATACCAGGTTGCTACCAGGACTTTGCACACATTGACTCTTCAGGCTGGGCAGGCAGGGAAGGTGCTCCCATCCTCAGCCTGCACCAGTCACTGCTAGCAAAAGAGTTTTCTGTCCTTGCAGGCAGCTGTGGTCTTCAATTCACAGACCCTGATGTTTAATTGCCAAAATAAAAAATATATATATATATAATTGCCAGACTGCTCAAAATACCATTGCCTATGGGCAGGATCAATAGCAATTTAATCTTCAAGGTTACAAATTGTGGTGAAGACTTGCACAAAATTCCCACCTCTCCTAATGCTTCCGTATAAAAGCAGACAATAAACCTCCTCAATCACCCCAGAGGGACTTGCAGGAACTAAGAAGTCCTCAAGGATTTGTGGTGCAGTATAGAGACACCAGAGTTTGCAGAAGCAGCATTGATCGTGCAGTAAGAAAACTTGCATGTGATGTAATTTTTATATCTTTGTGGCTCTTTTCACTTGACTATTTTGAGGAAGTCTCTCCTAATGTCTCCTTTAATGTCTCTTGCAAAGTCAGGGAGGCAAAACCACCCCATAGCACATCAGCAATAGTTTTGTATGTGCATGAAGGCTTTGATTAGTTACAGTGACTGTGGTAAAAACAGCAATTTTGCTGACACTGCACTATTGCCTATATTATTATTATTATTACAGTATCACAGTATGGTGTGGGAGTTACCATGGGCTAGAGCTGAAATTTGCTGGGTCACAAGTAGTAAGTAAAAACTCTTCAAAGCCTTGTGTACTCAGAGAACTTTTAACAGTTTAACTTAAAGCAAGTTTCATACAGGGGAAAACTGTACAAGTACTTGGTTTCAGTTTAAACACTATTTTAATGTTATCTTTTGGGGAGGAGGGGAAGAGTTTTATCTTTTTATTCCAAAATAAGTGAAAGGAATTTGAGGAAGTGTACCTACAAGCAATACGCTGGATGCCCTGGGATGAGAATTGGGGTCCTTGATTTGCATAGAGATGTTGCTTTTCATTGAAGTCTGTCAGTCAGCGTGGTCAGAGGTAAGTCCCAGACTCACCAACATCACTGCATGAGGGATTTGTCCTCAGGAGCCAGAGCTGCAGCTGCTGAGAGAGGAAGAGCCAAGAACAGAGCTCACTTAACTGCACCTAGCTTTAGTTCTGCAATATATTGCCGAGTTCCTGCATCAAGAAGGAACCACACTTAGAGGGTGTACACACTTGTAAGGAAAGCTACAGATCCTTCCTTCATATGTGATAATTTTTTTTCCATGTCCAGTATTGTCTTAGGTGTATTTTCATCACTTCACACATGAGAAGATAAAGTAATGGATGTGCAAAACACCACAGTGAAGTAAAGCCAACAGATGAAGTAAGGACTTCCACCCCAAGCAGAGGTTTGTCCCTCCAAACTTTGACTCTAGAGCAAGTGTTTTTATAATGTGCATTTTAAAAATATATGCTGTGGCATCATACAGCTTTTTTAATATATTTAGACTCATTCTATGGTATACACAGGAGTTGTTTTTCAGTAAGGTTGTGCATACATGACAGATTCAAAAAATTGTAAGACTTTTCATTGGCAGCCAGTTTTAAAAAATAAAAACTGTCTTATTACTTGAAGAGATAAGGCTGTGAAACAAGTGTTTTTACTCAGTAAAAGGAAAGATTTTTTTTAGCTTCTAAATATGCAGAGAGACTATCAACAATCACAAATGTGTGCTGGTGATGCAGCCAACAACACTTAATTATCAGTTTTACAGGAAAATTAGGTGAGAAAATTACTTGTCTTTATTTTTTATTTGTAAAAGAACCCAAAGACAATTCTTTCACTACAGCATGTTAGCTATGGATGGCTTGTCTGTATTACTCTTGTCCCTTGGTATTACAGATTGATAAACTCCTGCAGTGTACACAATTTAATTTGTGTTACTCTGTTACAAAGGTTTTTTTCTGCAGTTTTGAAGAGAGCTGTTTTGGTAGAGATTGAGCAGTCCCAAGTGTTACAGTGCCTTAGCCTAGACTCAATTTGTAGTCACTGGAAAAACTTTCTGTGGAATCTACTTCTGTGGAGTCTCTTCTCCCAAACAACAAGTGATAGGACAAGAGGAAATAGCCTCAAGTTCCATCAAGGGAGGTTTAGGTTGGATATCAAGGATTGCCTGTTAATCCACACACTAAAATTTAAGTAAGCAGAGGCTAATGTCTCTTTACTGGTTTAATTAATGATGATTACTTGTCTAAAGATAAGGTGTTTCCAGTTAAAAGCTATCTCCTTCAACTCCAGATCAGCTGAGAACAGTTCCAATGAATTTTAGGGTAGGGTCAAAGACCAGAATTTTAGGCGTTTGAAGATTTTTAACTGAGCAAGTCAACATGTATTTGCCAGGGGAGAATCCACATCTAAGTGAAAAGAGAGAGACTGGAATTTTCATCTGCATGAAAGTGGATTGTTTGGGGGCTTTAAACAAACAACTTAATGAAGTGGCACAGACATCTCTCCACTCTGGAATATCTGAAGTCCAACGCATGATCCATTGTAGTGTTACTGGCAGAGGTATGAAACTGTAATAAACCAAACCAAAGCCTTATGTAGCCCTTTTAGAGACTTTGAGATAATTTGACATTTTATAAATCTCTGCAACCAGGAGAAGAAGTAACATTTAGAAAATAAGTGGAAACATGCAGGAAAAAGAGCAAAGAGCAAGGCAGAACTGAAAGCTTTGTGCTGCTTGGATAAGCAGAACTTGCTTGGTGCAAGTTTTCTGCCAAGTAGCAATGAGGTCCCATTGCAGACTTTGATGTTGGCAGCACTGGTCAGAAGGGCCAGCCTGGGTCAATCTTTTGAAAATTTCTGTTGGGCAGTACCACTGGAGGAGGACTCATTTCAAGAGAGTGTAAATCCTCACTCTAATTTGAGTTTGCTGCAAACAGAAGCCATCTCCTATGGCACCCCTCCATCCCCAGGACACAGCCAATGAGAAATAACTGCTGGCATTGCACTGCAGCCTGTGGTGAAGACCTCAGGCTATCCAGCCTTGTTAGTCAGCAGGACAACTGAGCTACACACAGCCAGGGAGGATTTGGATGGACAAAGACTGCTTAGCTCTGTGCTTCAGCTGTACCAAGAACCTCACACGCTGCCTGAAGATCTGTAGGAACTAAATCCTGTGGCTGTATCTGTAAGTCTTTTTGCCCTGCAGAGCAAGGAGATGGGAATCTTGGCTTCCCCAAGATACTACCCAGCCTCCACACCTGCTCTGGTGTTGATCTCAAGGTCTCCAGGGTCCACAAATGTTTGTACCTCTTGCAGTAGGTGTTTCTGGAGATGATCTTGAACCCAGGGCAAAGCTACTGGTCTGCATAGCTATGGACCAAGCTGAGCTGGGACAAGGACCGTGATTCTTCCACCCTATGCTTATGCTGGTTCTAGTTTATTGGCTTGTGAATAACCAAAAACGATGGCAGAGGAGTCGTTAATCTTCCCATGACCATTGGCCCAGTCTGCCAGACCTTAGACTGAATTTACTCCCTGAATACAAACTCTGGGGGTTGTGCCAGGGATGCTGGAGATCTCAATGACCCATGTGTCCAGCCAGAAGGGCATTCAATGCACACATATGGCAAAAGGAAAGGAGCCCTTTTTCTATCTCAAGTTTCAGGTTTGACCATTGTCTGATGCTGTTCAGTGAAAGCCTGGTGCTGGTCAGGGAAGCAGCAGACAGAATACTCTAACAAGTGGCTTGTTAGTGAGGAATGTCCTGCAGTAAGTACGGAGCAGCCTTGTCACTTCTCAGCCAATCCTCTGAGGACAATAAGGACGGAGGACAAAATGAGTGCAGCCCTCCTGGGCCTCCCCTTAAGAGTTTAAAAGCAAAATATTGATTTTGAGTTACCCTGCTTCAACTCAGCTTTACTCTCCTGATATTTTTATTCCCTTGTAGATTTCTGACTCCATTCGTTTTTTAAAGAAATCACTGGTGAAATTGTGGTGTGTCCATGTAACATTCCTGCGCCTAAAAATATGGTCAATTGACACCTTGAAGGTTTCCAGGCAACTCTAACCATTTGTGACATCTTTAGCTGCATCTCCAGTATGTTCAAAACAGATAAAGTGAATGAATTGATTTTAGCTGTATAAAACCCTTGACAAAAATCTCTTTGTGGCCATCCAGTTAGTCTCTTGATGATTTGTAGAGTATTCGCTTATGCCATGAACTTGATCCTTCCCACCTCTCCACTTGTTTTTCAGCTAGCTCTGCTGTGGGTTCCAATCCTGAGTGCACTGCAGTCACCTTCCCCAGAGCAAGAGCCAGAGCCAAACAATGCTCTACCTACAGCCACGACCTCATCAGATCGGACCTGAGCATTATATATATGCTGTAATGTACCATATGAACAGCACCTGCTAGTAGCAAGACAAAAGGGAACAACTTAGTTAGATGTTTTAAATTATTGCAACCTCCAGTTTGCCCAATAAAATCATGAGATTTTTATGACCTGATTCAAAGCCCTAGCAAAGTAAAAATGATTGCTTAAGGAATAGTGGATAGAACAACACAGCCAAAACCTTTCTTTTTGTCCCCAGAAGAAAACCTGAACTTTTGCATGCAGTAGGCCAGGAATAAATTAAGTGCGGAATCTCAACTTCTTTAATCAAATAATCAATTAAACTGACATTTATGTGCGTGGTCCAAAGGAAATTCTTTTGAAGACATATGGTCTTTTTACTGTGCCCTAGTTTGGAGCAAATTCTATTGTATTAACAAATACCTAGATAAATTGTTGATGGGCTTAATTGTTTTGCTTTGTTTTGGTGGTTTTTTTTAAAGTGACTCTGAATATTTCTAACCCCAGGGTGATTCAGGCATGTCCAGGTACAAAGCACAGTAACCACATAAGATAAGCAATAATTTCAGTGCTCAACATTTCATGTCTCAGCTCCCCTCGACAAAAGTGGAAAAGTGAATCAGAGACAGGAGCCTGTAAGATGTGCTGCTGACTGGGCTGGAGTGCTGATAACACATCCTTCAAGAAATGCAAGATATTCTGGATTAATCAAAGACTAATCAAGGAAATGCTTCTGCTATCAGCAAGAGTGCAGAGGAGCATGAGCACAACACCAGGGTCTGGCTTTAGCAAAGTATTTACCACATAGAGAAGAGCTATGCCCATGCCTGGTGTCCTTAGTTGACTAAACTAGTAATCACCTAATGTCTCTAACCTGGCTTCTCTGCAACACAAGCCATAGGATTTCTTCAGTCATTCTAAGCCCAGCCTTTCCGGTTGAGTAGGAGTGTTTTCTGAAGGAAAGCATCAAATCTGAAGGAAGAGTGACAAAGTGTCTGGAAAGCTGTTCTAACGTTTAGGAAAAAAAAAAACAATGAAAAAAAGAGCAACAAAGCTGCTTCTCTAAAATATCCTTTATTGGAGGAGGTGAGGTGATGTTCGAGGTGGGAAGGAGGGCTGTGAGCCAAAAGCAGTGAAAGGGAGAAGCAGGGTTTGGGAGAAATGGTGGTCACCACTTGAGACAGAAACTGATCAGCTTCAGCTTCTTTTAGGAATTTGGTTTTGGGGAAAAAATGCTACTTGCATAGTGTATAGAAACTAAATGGAAGCTCTATGTTCTACAGGTAGTGATATCAAAATGAAAAGGCTACCTCCTCTCCTGCTGCATATGGTGTCCCTATTACTGTTTCCTAATTGCATGCTAAATAGGCAAGACCTTGTGGTCTACAAACTGCAGGTGTATGGCCATAGCTGAGACCCAGCATGGGACAAGAGCTGCTGGAAGGTTTGCTCTGCTCACAGTGATACTATGCTGTCCTCCTGGACATGTGGCTGTCCTTGGGCATGTGGGGATATATGGGCTGCATGGCATTGGTGCATGACAGTCCACCAGATGCATTGGGAGCAAAAGGAACAAAAGCCATCCACAGATGCAGCATCTGATTTATTCTGCATTGAGAAGGTGAGACCAGATTCCCGCTGACACGGTGGCATCACCTCAGCTTGGGGAGGGCCTGGCACCAGTTCTGGATGGGGAAAAGCTTTATCTGAGAGCAAAGAATGACACTGCAGCATTGAAATGAAATGTGCAGGGCTGCTGCAGGTGGGGTGGAGGAAAGGAGAGTCCTTGAAAGGCTGTGGGTTCATCCTGGCACCTGCCCCATCACCCAAAGCTGTGTCTCCAGGGCCAACGGGTGCAGCATCGTGGCCTGGGTTTCTGGCTGCTTTCTGGTGCATGTAGTTTCCTGTGGAGCTACTCTAAATTGCACTTGTTGGAAGCTGCCATACCAGTCAGCAGCATGCTGAAAAGTGTCATCTGAAATGTTTTGGCTTTTGCAGCATAAGCTTGTTTTTAAAAACTGTGATCATGTCAGCAAACAGCCCATCACATTCCCCCTGCCCTCCTGCCAAAACTGCAGCACACCCCATGCTGATCACCCAGCACAAGAAGTGACATTTTCTTCAGCTGCTCATGTCCGTGTTTCAGGACAGTCCCAGGAAACCTAGCTCTCCCCTTAACCTTGGATGGGGAGGCCAGAGGTCCATGGTGGGGCTGCCAGCAGTTGAAGTCAAGAAGAAGCAATCTCGGCCTTCTTGACTGAGAAGATGTTGGGGGGCTCGTTGGGTTTGGGAAAAGGCGTTGGAGTCTGAAAGTCTGCTGGGCCAGGCAGGGGGTGGGCTATGCTTTCAAGCTGTGCCAATTGACTTCTAAGGCTTTTCTTCCTTTGAGACAGCTGAAGCAAGCTGAGGCAAATTTGCTGAGTGACTGCTGCTTCCTGCCCCTCATGCTGGCACCCAGGGTAGAGGGGCAGAGAGGGGAGGCTAGAGCCTGGGGGATGCTTCCTCCGCATTTGCCAGCACAGAGGAGACCCCTTGACACACCTGTGATGGTGAGGTGAGGCCGAAGAGCAGCTGTTCCTGTTTGTTGGTGGGTTTCTGGCACAGCATCTGCTTGGGAATGGTTGAGCAGAGTTTCCTCTCGGACTCCTGCCCTGCTGTGGGGGAAGGGCAAGCAGAGGAAGTTGCAAAAAAAAAGCAGGGCAGAGAAACAGGCTGGTGCTGCCTACCAACACTTTTGGTTTTGAGGACTTCACAGCCGTAGCCCTTCTGCGGCTGAGTGGAGCATGTGCAGGCAGATCACCTGCAAAGGTGTTGTAATTGTAAAACTTTTTTCATNGCGGCTGAGTGGAGCATGTGCAGGCAGATCACATGCTCTCACACAGGCTTAGTCCTGTCTGTCAGGGTAAAGAGGACAGGTGGAGGTGCCAGCTCTTACAAGCAGGACATCCACACAGCAATGCACCCCAGGTCCTAGGTGATACTTTGCCCCAGTTAAAGATGCAGAGAGCATCCTGGAGGTTTCTTCTTGGGTTTTTGTTTTCCCTCAGCCCTGAGGCAGCATGCCTTTGTACCCACCCCTGTCCTTCCGCCTCATGGAGGAGATTTGAGTAATGAGCAACTGGAACAACCACCAGGTTTTCCTGCAGGGCAGGGTGCCCCAGAGACAGGAGGTAAAGCTGCTAAATAGATGGTGATACCCTAAATACGAAAAAAACCTTGACAAAACAATTTAAGAGCTGGCTGTGGTTTCCCTAGTCAGGCACTAGCATAGTCAGCCACCCAACCCATTGCTCTCCAAACATGGTAGTTTCTCAAAAGCATATAGCCTAAAAAGAAAAATGCTATTCCAAGCCTCCAGCTTGAATATACAGAAGTCCAGATGGAAGAAGTGTTAATATGAATTTACACATGATATCCACATCGTGTAGAGGTTAAGGAAAAGGTAGGAAAAAAAAACCTGTACTAATTTCTTTTAAATAAATTACGTGATCAGGTTTGTTTGTTTGTTCAAATGCTGTATTCCAACTGCCATCATTTGTACCACCTCTGAAAACGGTATTTAGCTCTAAGTGGAGAGGTTGGTAAGATCTGTCCCTATTCCAGTGGTAGATGGACAAATTATTTTGGTAGCCAAGCTCAACTTAAGACTATTTTTGCACTGGCATGCAGCATAATCGGTTTTTCATATGATGCATATTTAACTTCAGAGTGTCAGCATTGGTGCCAGAGCTTTCCAATATAGCTGGTACAGGAAGAGCCGGAATAATCTCAGGAAAGGACAGATCTGTAGGTGCTCAGGTTGTTCAACACTGCTAGTGGCCTTTGGCTAGGCTGTGCTTTCTGAAGACGTCAAAGGTGAGTTGCTCCCAGCCCAGGCACCATCTGCTCTGCCTTTTCCTCCAATGGGAGTTTAAGGAGTTGAGACTGACAAAAGCTGCTTGTATACCCTGGAATACTCTGGTGCTAGCTGCAGGAAGCCCAGCTGGGCATGGACAACCATCAGATAAATTAGTAACCAGTAGGTCCCTAGATTTGGGTTCCTGAGAGGCTGATGGTGCAATTCATGGGTGCCAGCAGTTGTGGGATGACATTGGGGTCTATCTCAGTGTGTAGTCACCCTGGCTGTCCCAGTGCCACTCACAGGGCAGCAAGTAACAAATCCAGAGCATCCGTAGGAAGGTGGGAAGCACGTTTGAGCCTGGGTGCTGGGAAGGACTGGTGGTGGTACAAGACTGCTTGAGTCAGTAATAAGGATGCCTACAACACAGACTTGTCTGTGCTGAAAAATAAGAAATAGGAAAAGTGTAGCTGAGATGCTGGGGGGAGGTGATCCCTAGGGCTGCTGAACCAGTAAGGGCTGGAGGTGTTAGGAAGGGGCTTTGCAGGGAAACACAGGAGCTAAACTTGGGGGAGACATTTCAGCCCTGGTGAATCTCTGCCAACTTCATGTGAGTCACAACCAGGAAAAGTTGTTCTCATTGCTATTGAGAAACATGATTTGGGGGAACCTTGTCATAATTTTTCTTGTTTAGTCACTGATTTGGTTTATTTTCCTGTGGTAGTAACAGTCCAGCCTGCAAAGCTGTTGTAATTGTAAAACTTTTTTTCAGCTGCCAGAGTTCAAATGCCCCTGCAAGTATGCTTCACAGCAGATGGCCTTAACAGCAGTAAGTCTATACCTAACACTTTTACATAACCTTTTCCTTTAACTTGTTTTTTTTATAATGATACTACACTAAGAATTCTTTTAGTGCTTCTTGTTACAAACATTGTTACCACCTCTCATTTTTGTAACTGTTTGCAAGCACTATCACATCAGAATTTCCAAAAGCGACAAACTTTGATAAGTCAAGTATTTGGTCATAATTTTGTCTACTAGACGTTGCTGTGACCCTCTTTCCTTAGGAGGTGGTTCACCAGTGCCATTCAGGGATTTGCTTTAGCAGAGGTGGTCATGGTTTCTAATTCACAGGCCTTTAAGAAGTGTCTACAGAAACCACAACCTCCTTTAAAAGAAAGTAAATGTTACTGGAGCTCCTGCAGTTTTACAGAAAATACTACGTGATTGAATGTCCCTTTCATAGTGAAGTTTCAGGAGTGTGTTAGATATATGATAGAATTGATGTTTATTGATACACTCTAAAGTCTTTCACATAGACCTGTCATTAGCTGAATAAATAGACTGTAACAAATTTCAGCAGAGTAGCTCTGTACGGAGTCCACATCTTTGCAGAGAAATAAGTCTCTGGGAGACTTATACTTACTTTGAAGGAGAGGATGGATAATGGGCAGAAAATTAACATACAACTCTGTCAAAGCCTTGCTTGGATAATGGGCACACAGTCCAGCTACTGAAGTTTGCAAGGCTGTGGTTTCAGTTAGGTGTGCTTTAACAGCCGTATATGTTTATGAAGTTTCACCTTGCTTCTCATGCGTGGGTTCCCTAGCACAATCACAGGGGGAATTGGGCTACAAGCATGGATTTTAAGAGCCAATTTAGTTCCCTGGGTGACAAGGAGATCCCACCAATGGTTGGACCAGCCTAGCTGAACTGGCCACAGCTGGCAATAGGAGTGATGAAAAGGGCATGCCCTAAAGCAAAATGCTGTGAACCTACAGCAGCCTGAGCTGCTTTATGTTAACCGAGCCATAGTAAATCATCATTCTAGCTCTTAGCCATATCAAATACCACCAGATTACACTTTGGTGAGAGAAACAGAAAGTTCAACTGCCACTGCCTATTATGATTCTGAACTGGTGGATTTTTAACTCTGGGTTTTATGGAAGTGAGTACAGAGGAAGGCAGGCAGCAGAGAATTGGTTCAGAGAGGTGTAACTGCCTCTGTTCTGTATGTTTGAGATCAAATCTGGAGAGAGAAACCAGTGCTGGATGCTTTATCTCTCTAATTGTTGCTTTGCTTAGAGGTGGGAGGGCTGATGATGTTACTGCCCCAGCCCCTGCTGCACTGTGGCCAGACCAGCTGCCAAAATGCCAGCATTGAGAGTGCAACATTTTCAAGAAAATCAGCATTTATCTCCATCTGCTTTAAAATAGCACAGTGGGTTAGAAACAGCAAATAGATCAGACCACAGTTCAACAAATCTGGTTTTATGATTCTTAGTACTAAATCAGAAGTGCTGTGGCTACAGGCTTAAGATCGCCAATCGGTACACCCACGCCGGGGCTTAGGTTTCTTCAAAACACAGCAACAGGTTGACTCTGCCCCAGCAGCCTTTACACTGAACTGGGTGCTGCCTACTTGCCTGCAGCTGGCTAAACCTCCACTGGGCGTGCAGACTGATTTGACAGAAACGTGACCACATGCCTGAGCCTAAAGTGGGTCAAACAAGCACTGCTGTGTGCTCCAGCAGTGCACAGGTCTACCTCTGCTGAGGGTAGATCCCTGACCCTCGGTGCTGCAGGCAGGCAGGAGGCAACAACCTGGCCAAGCTCATCTGCGGGAGAGGGTTCAACAGGGTGCCTGTGAAACCAAAGGAGGAAGTTTCTACCCACAGCTCTTTGTTTTTGTTCCCGTAATGCTGCTTGTCACCTTCATTGTGCTGATGCAGCGGTTGGTAAGACTGCACAGTGAACCCAATCACTGAAGTAAGAAGGGTTAAGAACACACTTTTGGGAGGGGGTAATTATTAATCAGAACTAACCTTAAGGCTTGATTTACAGCAGTCCTCCCAATATTCATACAGACTAACCTGAGAGGCAAAGACCCAAGCTATAGGACTGGGCAGCAACTGCTAGGGAACTGGAGACTTTGTGGTCTGGATTTGTCAATAGAGCCAGTGCCTTGTGGAATTGCATCTGGAGTCTTTTCACTGCTTCCTGCACTAGCTATTCTCTACCTGGCATATTACACTTGGACCATGGGCCTTTCATGCGATGCAGGACCATGCTTTTGTATGTACTTCATATTCTTTGTCTGAGCTACATGTACCACTTAGACTCCTTCCTCCCACGGGACAGGATTTTATTGGCTTGCAGATTGCATTCTCTCTGACATAGATTTCTTGCATGCAAATCAAGAAGATGAGAGGAAGACAAGGTAATGAATATGCTAAGCATGGAAAAGCAGTATATTGTTATGGTTACATTACAGTGCATTTAAAGCAGAAGAAAATCAACTGTGAACATTGCAGAACCCAAACCCAGGAGTTCTGCATCAAAACATATGAGAACAAAGATGTGCCATGGCAAGATTTAAACTGAAAATAAGTGATCGTAGCTTAAAATCTTCACTGAAAACAAGTGGCTATAAGCTGTAAATTGTTTAGGAAAAGAAGAAATTATTTTCCATGTTTTGAACATTTCTTCTTTGTTGTGGATTCCTTCTTTAGGATGCTGAGAAGGGCATTGTTATATGGTCAGGTGAGAGGACACAGGGAAGAGGATATTTCAAAATAAAATTGCAGGAAAGGTTAGGAAAAGGTTGTGTTTAACAATTCTGTCAAATCAGTAAATAAAGGTATAGTCTGAGGGGTTTGCCTATTTGGTCAGAACAGGATTTCTGCATTTCTCACTGCTCAGCCTTGAACATCAAATATGTAAGTCTATCCCCTTCTTTATTCATTGCTGCACCCCTGGATTATAGTTCAATTGGAATATGCTCCCAGTTCTGAGGTAACTGCTGGTGGTTTATCTCAGTATACCCCCCTAATAAATAATGAGATAGCCATAACCAGAAGGTTGCCTGCTGCCCTGCCCTGATTCTGCCTGAAGGTTTTCCTGCTTCACCAAGACACAGGAGCAAGAAGGAATGAGGCTCATCTGCCACAACCTTGGTGGTGTGATGCTGGGCTGCTCTCCTTGGGGAGGCAGAGGAAAAGTCAGGCTCAAAACCGAGCCTCTGAGGGAGACAGGCAGCAACCTGCTGTGCCTACACAGTTCAGTGTGTAAATGCTGGCAGACATGGAGCTGGGCAAAGGAAAGCTGCTGCAGTCTGAGGAGTTGGGTAAAGGTCGAGGACTCCTTCTCTTCATCCTGGAGCCTAAACAGTACCACAGAGCCATCATAGGAATGATAACTTCCACCTTGCTGACTTATGGTAGCCCTGGATGTCACCACTTTGTCTCCTGTCTTTTCCTAAGGGCCCCTGCTTTACTCTTCTCTTGGCCTTTCAGAATCTCTGAAGGAAAAGAAAAGGAAGGTTGTTAAAAATCACATCCCAAAACGCAGCTTCCATCTTAAGATTTCTTTGGTTCTTTTCTACAATACAATATGCCTCACCAAGAAACCCCGTTCTGCATTGTCACACAAGTCATGTGTATTTTGTATCTTTTTTAGAAATATCTTCTAATTCATTAAAATCAATTCATGCAATCGTTAAAATCACTCGAAAGACAACGAAATCAAATGGAACCTACACAATGTAGCGGCCTGGCCCTCTCTTCCCTGCAACCTTTCAGAGGTGTGGAAGACACAGATTATTGTTTTCTCTTTAATCTTTCTTCCAGCACACTCCTAGTTATTTCTGTTTCTGTGAAGCTGTGTCTTCTTGCATTTGGTAACCAAATTAATCTGTTTTTCCTAGGTGATTTCTATCACTTCAAAACTGATAGTAAAATTGGACTTTAGTGGGAGTTTTGCCTGGGTAGAAACTTGAAGGATTTTGGCCACTCTGTGTTGAAAGAAAGCCTATAGATCTGTGTGTCTCTGTGTGTACATTGCCCACATACATATATATATGTATATAAATAAAAATCTGTGAAAGTGCATAATTTCTTGGCTCTTATCCTAACTTTTCTGTAAGTGGGTGCTGGGATCTAGATTCAGTGTGCTTAGCAGCACTTTTCAATGAAGAGGTGTTTTCTCCCTTGGAGCTGTCATTCTCTGCCACATCACAGACTCTTTCAGACAGAAAAATAATTGGCCACTTTCTTGGAGCGTGGAATGGGAGAGCCCCAGGGACCAGTGGAGTGCTCAGCGAACTGGGACAGTGGCTAGTGTCCCCTAGCCTGGGCTGGTGCCACTCCCCATACAGATCCTGCCTTCGAGGGCACCCCCCTCCTCCAGGCATTTGAATGAGGTCTGGTAGACAGTGCTGTGAAAAGTAACAGGCAAGACCCAAAATCCCAGAAGGAGAAAGGTGAACCAAAATGGACAATTATTTCCAGAGCTGCTCTGCTACCAGATGGAAATGCAGGTTTACTTTGCTTTTTTTTTTTTCTTTTTCTTTCTTTCTTCTTTGTTGTTTTTTTTTTTTTTTCCTGAAACCTGTATAATGCTGCCTGGTGGGATGGTTTTCCACAGTTTTCCACATCTGCAGTAGGCTTCTTCATTATTTTGCTTCAAAGATGGATTTTTTTAGCAGCATTTATTCTACTCAGGGGTACCTAACATCTACCTCTCATCAAATATTCCCCAGAGTTGTTAGCACTCAGAAATAGGCAATGTAGTAAACATTTGTCCCTTAGGACCTCCCACTCACTACACCACACATAGAAAAGTGATGAAACAATTGGTCAAGACAGTCCTCAAGCCCTGGGTATACATTAAGGGTACTTGCTAGCAGGAGCATGCCACTATCCCACACCAACTAAAGGCTCATTTGTGAACACAACACAGCTGACTCTGTTCTGCAAAGTAAATTAATCTGGATCCAGTTCTGTCACTTGCAGGTCACTGCTCACTGCCATGACCACTTTTGTTATGACAGTGCAGACTGTGACCCTGCAATGTCCTGCTCCTTTTTCCCAGGGCTGGCAGCTGAATGAAGGATGCCTTGTGCCCTGCTCAGGTGATGGTTGCCATCTTCCCCATCTGTAGCTGCCTTGACCAAAGGAAAAGCATGTCCTTTGCCTTGCTGTGATACCTCGAAGGTATCACCTAATCACTTAGCTCTGACTCACTCTCATGTGTCATTTAGAAGAAAAGCAGCAGAGGCATGAATTCCTCCCAGGAGCCAGTGACAGCCATCCCGCAGGTCCCAGGCTGTCCCCTGCAACAAGGCGGGCACTAGGAGCGTGGGCTTAGGAAGATGTCTTCAGGGTGGAGTGGCACAGCCCCCTGATCTCTATCATCATGCTCGGGCTCTGTATATTACCGGCCCCGTTGTTCCACAGCTGTTAAACCCTATGCCTTAGGCTATATATAAGGAAAATTAGAAGGTGGGATTTTAGCTTGAGTAGGGCTAAATAAGGTGTAAACTATGGAGATATGTTGCCGTGATAGTATTATGCTTACCAAGGCCTCACTACCCTGTGGACATCAAGGTTTAACTGCTCACACCAAGTCACTTACTACTTTTTAATGGGTCATACTAAAGGGGGTTGTATTTCAGTTTAGACCAACACCCAAAACAAAAGATCAGAAGACTTTTTTCCACATACTTTTCATATTCATTACATCCATTGCTTTCCTGTCTTTCAATCCACAGCTGTGGGTAGCAGCAGAACCAGTTAACTGACTGAAATGTGAATGGTGGAGAAGGGGGGTGGGAAGGAAAGGCAACCAAAAAACCCCCAGAGAGAATATACAATTGTGAGGTGAGATGCTTAAAGTTCTTCTGTGATGTTGCTCATTTGTCTGTTCTCATCTGTGTATCTCAAATTCTTCAAGCTAAAATTTTCCCTCACTAATGTGCTAGAAATCAACACAATCATCTGTGCTAGAAGAAACAGTGCTCATACTGCACTCACTGAAATTAATTGGAGAGAAGTGGTGCAGGGATCCTTTCACATTGCACTTGTGTCACCGAGAAGCAAACTGTGATGGCAAAGCAGCGATCAGTGAGGGGTGATTGGGATTTTTATTTTCTTTTTTTCACGGAGAGGGCACAGGTCACCATTTTTTTTTTCGTAATGTAATTTTGTTCTGCTGTCCTGTGTATGTCCAAAATCTCTGTTACTAAAAAATGAGATGGACAATTCTGCAGAAGCGGTAGCAATGGCAAGAATTCTTCCCGCTGGAGCGAGAGCGTCTCATCAGGGTGTCCACAGCCGTTTTCTCCTTAGCTAATGTTCTTCTGATGAAAGTTTTTTGATTGCTTATTTTCTTTCTGGTAATTCAAGGCAAGGAAAGCAAGGCAGGCTAGAGTGCCAGTCCCAGCCACCCTCCCCCGCAGCCCTCCGGGGCAGCAGCGGCATTGGCAGCTCAGGCTCTGCGCCCCGGAGGGCGCAGGCTCCGCAGGTGTGGGCGCCTTTGAATCTGCCGCTCCTGCAAGCGGGTTTCTGAGCCGAAATTCACGTGGCAAAGAAAGTGCCCATTTGCTTCGGTTATTTTTCTAACGACCCTGCTTGCCTTTGGTCTTGCTAGGACGCAGATGGGTGATTTTGGAGCTATTTGCGTGCATGAAGTTGTTTTGGAGGCGCAGAGGTCTGCGAGCTCAGGTACTTAAAAACGCTTAGTGGGAATTAACACCTGAATGGGGAGCTCTAAATCCCCCTATGTGGGATCCACATGCGACACGGGGACTTCAAAGCGCCCGGCGTTAATCCCGCCGGATCGCCCGCCACAGCCCCGCGCTGAGACCGGGCTGGAGACCCCGCCCGCCGCCCCCGCTCCCCGCCGAGCACACTGCAGGGCTGCTCATCGCAAGGGCCGTACTCGGGGGCAGTGATTCCTGCCGTCCCTACTCGCGGCAGTGTGGGGGGTGAGGAGTGCCTGGTCCTTCCGGAGGTCGGAAGATTGGCAGCGATGCTTCGAAAACGGGTTAAAAAAATAAAAGCGAGGACTGAGGCGGAGATTGGCACCTCTGCCCACCTCCTGCCTGAAACCGCCTGAGAGGCAGCGGGTGAGGAGCTGGCGTGGAGCAGCGCCGCTGACTAGGACCGCTCCCCGCCACCGACGGCACAGCCGCAGCGCGTCCTATCCAGGCGGCTGCTGGATGCCTCCTTGCAGACCTGGGAGGGATCGGGAGGAGAGCGGAGTGGGGCTGGAGCTGCCCCTGCTGCCCCTCCACAGACCCTCCTGCCCGCTTGCGGGGGCACCTTCGGGGCTCTGTGCACCCTCCCTGACCGCTCCGCCTGGTCCCATCCCCCCTCCGGGCAGGCCTGGGCCGGCCGAAAGGAAAGATGTCGGCTCCATCCCGGCCCCGGTAGTGACGGGCTGCTGGTGGAAACCGGGGCGAGCAGCTAGGAAGCCCAAGCCCTCTCCAGGAGGGTTACCCTGCAGTTATCATCTCACCTTCCCAGAGAGTACATGTGTTGTCCCTGTTCTGCGTTCTTTTTATTTTTATCGTGAACTCGCCCATCATGGCAGTTATTTAATATGTGGTTCCCTGCTAGGCCTTGCTTTTTTTTCTTGCTTTTGCAAATGATACCAGGTGAAATTCCTTATTGTTTCTGCAATTACACGGTAGGTAGCCCACTGTTTCTCACTCTTCCAGCCCCTCAAGTTAATTGTTTTCCCACTGTAAGCCTCCTACTGCATGCACACAGAGCAAACAAAACCCCAAACTGTCTAAAACTCATATTTCTCAGCTATTATGTTTTCAGCGGGAAATATTTCATGGCTCTGACATCATAAGCCCTGAACAGCATGAAGTTTATCAGAGGTTTCACGTGATGAAATTGTACTTTTTAAAGTGTTAGAAAAAAAAAGCAGAAGAACTTTTTATGGCATTTGAGCTTTTTTGACTGCTGCAATTTAAAGACTGCAGTTGAATCCAGGCCCTTTCAATAGTCAATTCTGGAGCAAGGTAAGACAAGCAAGCCAAAATTAGCTGTTTAAAACTGTAATAGATCTGTAAATACAAATAGGATCAAACTGACCAGATCTGTAGCCATTACACCAGTGTCATGGATTCTGTTATGTTCTCAGATCTCTGCTGCTTGACCATCAGGCTGACAATGGGCAAAAATCTGTAAGTGAATAATTTGTCTTAGTTTAAAAACAGTGAAAATGTTCCTCATTACACTACTGGAGGGTGCAGAGGTAAGCGTTTAAGAAGGGATGTTTGGATCCCTCTGCATGAAAAATACAAAATATGAAATGTTGTTTGTGGTTAGGATCTGGTTTAGTATCCAAATTTTAGTCTCTTCCTTTCCTTTGTACAATTCTATTTAGATCAAGGAATATCACCTGGAAACTAAAGACAATTTAATAATTTTCCTGTCTTCCTTCTTGTAGGTTTCCCAAATATTTGTCAAATGACACTTTACAAAGACTTACACTTTCTCCAACAAACTTTTTTTTTCTTTATTCAATAGGGTACCATAGTCCCAGTGACAAAACTGTTCTGTGGTCTTTCCTAGCAAAAGTACCCACTGCCAAGAATTCACTCCAACCACTGAAGATGTTTATCCTTCTCTGTGTTCAGACTGCCCACACTTTATCAATTAGGATCAGACCTTGACTCATTTTTACTATTTATTGCATTTCCCTTTAATTTAAATCACAGATAAGGATTTTTTTTTGGTGTTATTTTTCTTTGAAGGAGGAGAAAGAAAGTGACCCATAAGGCTGCTTTGATTACCACTTTCTTTTCAAATACTGAGTTGTTTCTTCCAGCTCCTTATTCCTTGTCTTGCGTCTGTTTTTTCTGTTTCATGCACCTGGGCTACAAAAGGCTCTTCTTTACTTTCTCTTTTTTATAAATTACCTCCACAATTCCTATGGGGTTTTTGCACACTTCCATCCATTTTTTTTAATGCATATGTCTCCATGCTGCCTTTTAAAATTGGGTTTGATAGCTGAGAAAGAGGTAGCTCAACTGAACTAATTGGCAAAGGGAAAAAATGCTGTTGATGTGACACCATCGCTATTTAATATTAAAGACAATAGTTCTTTGGATTTATAAGACTATTGATTTCTTCTATTTAAAGTCCATATATGTCTGTTTCAACAGTTGACTCTACTTTTTAATCCTTTGGGGCTCAAATTTGCACAACCTCAAAGTGGATTTTAAGCTACACTTCTCTTATCTTCAGGGCTGTGTATATCTGCATGCTGAAAAATCCCACTTGACATAAACTAAAATGGATTGATGGCTTTTGCAGCTATAGCAGAATGTCCTTTCATCAGAAAGTAAAGTGTGTTTTGAACTAATTTAGTCTTCTAACATTTGCACAGAAGACATGGTTGTGTTCTGCCTGAGCTCTGACAGGGTATAGCTAGCTCCTTCATAAAAACAGTCACTGAAATGCCAAAACTTGCACAGGCATATTAATACCTCCTTGATTTTTCTGAGTGCTGCAAGCACTCCACAACCTTGAAAAGAAACGTATCAAGATCTTAAAAAGGAAG
This sequence comes from Bucco capensis, assembly GCA_013396975.1. NCBI lineage: Eukaryota > Metazoa > Chordata > Aves > Piciformes > Bucconidae > Bucco > Bucco capensis. The sequence continues at coordinate 1,527,868 of VWZO01008152.1, read as the reverse complement.
CATTCACATATAACTGGCCACATCTGAAAAATTTTCAACTTAGTGATTTAAGAAATAACATTGGAAGGTGGTGGAAGAGTGGAAGTCTCATGAACGCATTTAAAAGTATCCTCCTTCATTCGCCTAGCCAGGTATTCTCTATGTAGCTAAAGGGGGGGGAAAGTTCTGCAAAATCTGCAATATCACAACACAAACTTGACATAAAGGTGAAAGTATTGAAGCCCTTTGGGAATCAGATGCTAGTGAGTGAAGAAGCCATCCAGAAACTGACAGCTAGTTTTTAAGCAAAATCAGATAAGAAAAAAAATTACCACAAAGAAACTATTCAAACACAGCATTCAGCAAATACTTGTCAGTCATGCTGTAGTGGCAGCAGTACTTCAGGAAAAGAATACAGTGACAGAACGACATGGCAGGTGATTCTGATAACCAAAATTTTTAAGGTGTCCCTATAGACCCAGTGATCTGTGTGTGTATCCATATCCATATTTATAAGGATAATGGACATATATGGCTATAAATAGTGATATATGAATTTCCATATATACACACACACACACACATATATATAGAAGTGCAACAGTTTATGGTTCCAAACTTCTTTTCCTCTTTTAGACCCTACTGAGCAGGGTACAGCAGTTCAACAGTTTCAGTCCCACAAGTCCAAGCAATTTATAGAAGCAGAGGCTGTTTTCCATATATGCTTTACATCTGAAGAAGAAAAGGCTCAATCCCAGCCTGAAAGCAAAGGATGAAATAATTCAGTACAGTGTGACTCCACTGTAACTTGGACTGGAGAAAATCAGCTCCTCTGGAACAGCTTTTTTAGTCAGAGATACTCCTTGTTTGAATAAACCCCAGGAGCATATTTTTAAAAAAGCCCAACAAAACAAGATAATCTGTAACCCTTCAAAGACCTATATTTTCTTTCAACATTCTTCTTGTGGTTTGGAGGTTATTTTAGTAGATTTGTGAACCTAACATACTCCTTTCTGTTTCACCAGATTCTGCTGTTTCTGCGGTGTTATCTCTCAAATAACATCTAAAGGGTTGCAGGACCCATTCAGAAATCTCAGGTCCCACATAGGACTGAAACATCCCACAGCTTCCTACGGCGATGTTGCCCGGCCAAACCCCGGAGATATGGGGGACAGGGAGCAAGGATGGAGCCAGCTTGCAAGGGGCCGGGGCAATCCCCCGGCTGCCTCCCCGACCCCCAGGAAGGGAGATTTGCAGGCTAAGGAGATGACAAATACTGGGTCCCAAGTGACTGCGGTGGTAATTTTAATTTGCAGGCAGTGGGAGGGAGGATTGCAGAACTCGGACTGAATGAACAAGCCCCGAGTTAGAGGCGCATCCCTCAAGCCCTCTCATGGCCGCGGCTCAGCGGAAGGGCTCCGGGAAGCCTTTTCCGACGGGGCTCCAGGAGACGGTAGGGCAGCCCCGGCCCCCCTGCCACAGCCACGGGGGCCTTCGTTCGTTATAGAGCGCCTCACCCTAGGCGTGTATCGAAGCAAACTGAAAAGTTCTTCATTTCCCTCGGTATCCACGGTTTTCCTGCCCCACCTCTGGGACGGTGCAATCCGAAGGAAACCTAAGCAACAGCAAAAGCTTTTCTACTTTTCTCTGCTTAAACGCGAGGTTGGCTGGGTTTTGGAGAAAAGAAAGAAACAAACAAACAAAAAACCCACAACCAAGGGCAGCAGTCTTCAACTAAGCGACACCTGACCTGTGAGATATTTTAAATCATGGGACCCTTTCAGCCTATAATATCGTAAAATTAACTCCCTTAAAAACCTATGTAGTAGCTATGTAAAACCTCCTCCTGTCTCTGCCTTGGAACAGGAAAGGCAGAGCCCGGGGGAGCGGGCTGCCGCAGCGCAGACCCGGCCTCGAGCTGGCCCCATAGAGAGCCCCACGAGGCTCGTCGGCCGCGGGAAGGGATGCGGAGGCTCAGCCTCTGCTCTCCCGACGGGATGCTCCTCGTTATTTCTTTCTTTCCAGGCAGGGCAGCCCAGCCGTGTTTTGCTCCTTTCCTCACCCCGCAGAGCAGGCAAACACCTTGCCCAGAAGCAGCCCAAGGAAAGGAAAGGGCAGTAGCGCACAGCGGCCGGTTCGCTTCGTGCTAGAGCATCGGGCTTCTCAACACATTTTTGCTGTTATCCTCGGTCGGACGAAACCAAATGCCGAAGTGGCCAAATGCTATCCCGAGTGGCTAGGGTGGGGGTTATTTCAGTGCAGGCTATGATCAGCCTTTCCTATGCTCCGGCCTGTGTGACTGGAGGTGGGCACAGTGGGAGCCGGTTCTCCCGTCTCTCAGCTCCGTTCGGGGGCAGGGATTGAGCCCCTAGTGACCTCAGAGCCGCCGGTGACAGTCCTCTGCCTCGGCGGTAACGGCCGGGCACACACCTCCACCCCTCATCCTGCGAGCTCCTAAACTGCGCGGGATCCGCATCCCGTCAGGTCTCCGCCGGAGCCGCTGTCCCGGGGCTTCGCGGCCGCGGTCGGTTGTTGGCGATTTATTTGAGTCGCCCCGATGCGGCGGGAGCGGGGAGAGGCGGAGGAGGCTGAGGGGCGGGCGGCAGAGCTCGGCGGCTTCAGCGCCGGCCAGCTCCTTCCGTCAGGCAACGAAATCCTGGCCGCTCGACGAGTCTGGCTTAAAATTCAGCCATGAGGAGGAGGCAAGTTTTTGCAGCGCTCCCTGCGAGCTGGCTGGCGGCGAGCAGAGGGCGAGGGGCCGCGAATTCGTGGTTGCTAATCGTTCACGCAGGCTCAGCCCGCACCGCAAGATCATATGAGCATCTGCACCTTCCCAAGTGCTGTTCCCTTACCCGTTGGGGCAAAGAGCTCCAGGTTTTGCGCTGAAAGGAAGCGCCAAATAGAGCTGGCACCCGCCTGAGTTATAACTCAGCCTTCCCGCTGAGAGATGCTGAAGGGGAACGCTAGTTGCGAGAAACTGACTGCCGAGCTCCTGAGAAACGAAATCGCGAATCGAGCCCACCGCTTCCCAGAGGTGTTCCGAGGAGGTGAAATGTGTCACCCCCGTGATAACGATGCTGCCTGGGGAGCAGAGAGGAGGGAAGGTGGCTGTTGGGCTCGCTGAGGCACAAACCAAATTGTTTGCACGGCGAGAGGGCCAGTGGCGGGGTGGTGGGGCTAGTGTCGCCAGCCTGGTCTCAGCTGCCCGGCGGATCAGCACCCTCCCTGTTGGGTGCCGGTGCAGTGATCCGCTCTCAGCCATATTTTCGCTTCCGTCCCCTTCGCATGCTCTCCGCTGCTGATCCTCCCCTCCGTGCCCGTGCTCTCTGCGCCCAGTAGGACGGCGCCACCTCGACAAAAGGTATTTTCGGCGGGAGGGGAGGTCGGGCCCTCTACTGCGGCCATCGCGGGGTGATGCGGCAACTCCCCTCACTCTGAGCACCACCGGGGACATGGGGCAGGCTGGAGACCCTCCGGTAGCTGGGCTGAGGAAGGGACACACACACCAGAGTCACAGGTGACTTGTTCCAATTAGTAGCTGTCTAATTAAATTAGTGTCAGGCAGCCCAGCCAATGGGCCGGCGGGGGTGGAAGGCGGCGATGAGACAGCTCGGCGCAAGCCCCTCCCCGCCGGACCAAGGAGCCCGGCGCGCCGGTATAAATTGTCTTGGCGGAGCCCCTCTGCAGTGCTGTGTGGCCGCGGGTCGGGGTCGCCACCATACCGTGTAGACACTTCCGTCGTACTGCCCGCAGAGGATGCAGCTGGGCGAGCCGTTGCTGGCGGTGGCGGGGGCACTGCCGGGCGCCCCCTTCTACCCGCTGGAGGGCGGCGGGCGCGGCGGCGGCGGGGCCGGAACGGGAACCGGGACGGGTGCTGGCGGCGGGTCCCGCGGGCCGCCTCGGCCGGGCTCACCGCCGCGTCTTGACCTGGACAAGACGCCCAAGAAGTTTGGGGCGTCCCCCGCCATGCTGGGTGAGGCGGAGGAGGGCGAGCCGCCCTTTGCCGCTCCTAAGCCGGACGGCCGTAAGGCCACCCCCTGCGGGGAGGAGGAGCTTCCCCCGGCCGCTGCTCGCTACACCATGGACAGCCTGAGCCCCGAGCGCTACTACCTGCAGTCCCCCGGGGCCGAGCTGGGGGGACCCTGTGCCCTATTCCCCTACCCGCCGGCGGCACAGCATGGCTCCGTCTACCAGGCGCCCGGCGGACCGCGCTACCCCTACGGCTCGATGCTGTCGCCGGGAGGCTTCGGAGGCACCGTCTGCCCACCCGGCGGCCGGACGCAGTTCGGTAGCGGCAGCGGGTATCAGTATGGGCAGGCGGCAGCCGGCGGATCCCTCTACGGCCCATACCCGGGAGCGTCGGGTTCCTGCGGCGGGCTAGGGACGCTGGGGGTGCCGACCGCCGGCGGGGGGCTGCGGGCGCAGGTCTTCCTCTGCAACCGCCCCCTGTGGCTTAAGTTCCACCGGCATCAGACGGAGATGATCATCACCAAGCAAGGCCGGTAAGCAGACAGGGGCTGGGCCGAAACGGAGGGAAGTGGTGGCGGGGGCCTGGGGCGGCCCCGTGCTAGGCAGCACATCCAGCTGCCCCGGGAAGGAGGTGTGCGCCCTTCCCGTCGGTGGAGCCTCTGGGCCTGGGATGCTTTCCCCGAAAAGCGACCAGGCGGGCCGGGAGATAAGGCGGGGGTCGGTTGAGGTTTGCCTCCTTGGTCTCCTCGGTGCCGGGACAGACGGGGGAGCCCGCGCCCTTTTCTCCGTCCCGCCTCTCACGAAGCGTGCTTTTTCTCCACTCCCCAGGAGGATGTTTCCGTTCCTGAGCTTTAACATCACCGGCCTCAATCCCACGGCCCACTACAACGTGTTCGTGGAAGTGGTGTTGGCGGACCCCAACCACTGGCGTTTTCAGGGGGGAAAGTGGGTGACCTGCGGCAAAGCCGACAACAACATGCAAGGTGGGTGTGGGTTCTCCGGGCTCTCCTGGCTCTCCTCGCTGCCTTTCCTCGCGGGTCGGCTTCCCAGGAAAGGTTCCCGCTTCCCCCCGCCCCCGGCATCTCGCTGCGGGCAGAGCTGCTTTTTTTAAGGGCATCATGCAAGTGTTTTTTCCACGCCGCCGTGTGCGCTAGGCGGTGCGGGATTGCGGACAGCGCGCGAGCTGAGGCGCTGCCTAGACCCGCTGCTCCGAGCTGCCGGCGGTGGAACACCGTGGCTGTATTTGGCGGCCGATTTACTGTCTTATCCTACCTAGGCAACAAGGTGTATGTTCACCCCGAGTCGCCCAACACCGGGGCTCACTGGATGAGGCAGGAGATTTCTTTCGGGAAACTGAAGCTAACGAATAATAAAGGTGCTAACAACAACAATGCGCAGGTAAATGGCGGGGGGAGGGGGAGTCAGGCAGGTTTGAGGAGCTCTCGGTGCTCAGCCAGGGGAGCTTTGGGTTTCTGGGGCATTTCACTGAGCCTCTAAATCGTTGTTCTGTGACTTGTTCCCTTCTTGAACTGAATCATAGATCCTGTTTTCTCTGCTTCTTAAGATAATTAGAAATGTCAGAAGTAGATGTATGAATTTCTTCAGGTTTAGCTAAAATACATACTTTTGGAGTGGCTCAAAAAGTCAGTGTAGCTGACAGCTTTTGAATTCCTGGGTTTGCAGATTTTTGGCCTATTAGTAACATAGGGAAAGAGATGCAAACTGAATAATCTCTTTAACGGTTGAAGTTGCTCCATTCCCAAGTCAAAAGGTCACAGTTTACAGGAAGAAAATGTTGGTCTATAAAATATCTTATAATGCTTCATCTAAAGATCTTGTCTCGTCCATGGTTCCTTTTAGATGATAGTGCTGCAATCTCTACACAAGTACCAACCCCGGCTTCATATTGTGGAAGTGACTGAAGATGGTGTTGAAGATCTGAATGATTCCTCAAAGACTCAAACATTTATTTTTCCTGAAACACAGTTCATAGCAGTTACAGCTTATCAAAACACTGATGTAAGCATGGATGTGTAAAATGACAATTAAGAATAGAATTGTTTTGTGGGATCAATATCTCATCTAACTATATTTTGCTTTCATTTTTAGATTACTCAGCTTAAAATTGACCATAATCCTTTTGCAAAAGGCTTCAGAGACAACTATGACTCGTAAGTACACTTCCGTCTTCTCTTGCAGCTGCCACTAATGCATGATTCTGGTCTGAAACTCCTGTGGAAAAGGTCATCTTTAGACACTGCTTCAGTTATTCAGAAGTAGTAATACTTCTACTGGCACGTTTTGCTAGCTGATATGCTCATTTCTAAAACATGTCTGGCTAGAAACATTAAATGTCCAAATTGTTACCACATTGTCTCAATGACCTGCCTTTCAGAAAGGTAGAGAACTTGTACTGGCAGGATCTAGTTGGCCTTCAGATTGGCAGTATTTTTATCAGGTATCTCCAGAGCAGGCAGTTCCTCAAATTGTCTAATGTTTTTTTTCTAGTGTCAAATGGCCTTTGAAAAACCAGAGCAAGTATGGTTTCTGAGAAAAAGTTGATGCATCTCATTTAAAATGGATTGGCTGGCAGAGAACAGTGTATACTTGTAGCAATAATAGTAGAAATTTCACCTTATATTGGTCTAGGAAAATCAGCTCCCAAATGGGATAAAAATGAACAGCCATCTAGTTAAACCTAGTTGTGATTCTAAACTTTCTTCCTGTCTTTTTTTTGTTTTGTCTTGTCTTACTATTGTACTGGAATTGTGAAGAGCAATGCTCAATATTTCTCTTTTATGTTGTAGCATGTACACAGCTTCAGAAAATGACAGATTAACTCCATCTCCCACGGATTCTCCTAGATCCCACCAGATTGTCCCTGGTGCCCGATACAGTGTGCAACCATTCTTCCAAGAACAGTTTGTCAACAACCTGCCCCCAGCCAGGTTTTATAATGGTGAGAGAACTGTCCCTCAGACAAATGGCTTGCTCTCACCACAGCAGAACGAAGAGGTGGCCAGCCCTCAGCGGTGGTTTGTTACACCTGTGCAGCAGCCAAGTGCCAACAAACTGGACATGAACTCCTATGAGACGGAGTATTCTCCTAGCACCTTACTCCCTTACGGCATTAAATCGCTTCCTCTTCAGACATCCCATGCTCTGGGATACTACCCTGACCCAACATTTCCATCCATGGCAGGCTGGGGGAGCAGGGGCTCTTACCAGCGAAAAATGACAACAGGATTACCTTGGACCTCCAGAACAAGTCCTCCAGGTTTCTCTGAAGACCAGCTTTCCAAGGAAAAGGTGAAAGAAGAAATCGGCTCCTCCTGGATAGAGACTCCACCTTCCATAAAGTCTCTAGATTCTAATGATTCTGGGGTCTACACAGGTGCTTGTAAGAGAAGGCGGCTGTCCCCTAGCACTTCCAGCAATGAAAACTCCCCAACGATGAAATGTGAGGACATAAATGCTGAGGACTATAGCAAAGACACTTCAAAAGGCATGGGCTACTATGCATTCTATACTAGTTCTTAAAACATCTTTTTATTCAAATTGGCTGATTTTTTCAGGGTGGCCTTGGGTTATTTGCATTATAATTGCCAAAAAGACTCTTGCCTTCCACCTTGAGTTGTGTGCAATTTTAAAGAAGGTGCCAAAGCTTTTTGACTGTTGCAGGTAATGAAGTAGGGAAAGAGGAAACTGGTAAAATCTTCCCCTCTTTCAGAACAAGCCACATGTGGAAACTAAGCAGAAGCCTAGATTTTTACAATGTGGCTTATTTATTGAAGACACTACACTGAAGTGTACAGTTTGGCTTGGCTCAGAGGCCTGATGAAATCTGTGTACTCGAGCAAGGAAATGGGGTGGGGATAGGATCCCAAGCTCAATGTTCTTCCCTGCCTGCCCCTCTGATGAAAGAGGGCTGGGTTGTGGGGAGCCGCACCAATGTTATGTTATGCTTTAGAAGCAGTTGGTTCCTTCAGCCCTTGTCTGCAGCACATTTGGCTGTCGGGTATCACTCAGCCAAGGCTTTCTTTGGCAGAGAATGGCCAAAATAAGGCCCACATGCAAGGCAGGATTTTGACTTGAAGGTCTTTTTGCTAGTGATGGGGTTACAATGACCAAATCTGACTTTGTTGAGAACTTGCATTAAAACATGCCTCCATTCCAAAAGCCTAACCTTTATTGAGGGGGCCCAAAAAAAGTGTACAGTTATGTTTTGTCTAGGTACACTGTAGAATATTGTGGAATAATGTATAAAATAGTTGACCTATAGCTGTTCAGTGAGAAGGACCTCCAGTGGTGCTTTGAAGTTCAAAAGGCATTTTTTTTGTTAATCAAACCTAGCATATGGAGCATTGCAAAAACATGAACAGATTTGTATTTACATGTATGTAAAGTGACTTTCAGCTGCCCTGTACAAAACTGGAAGTGGTGTAACTTACCTACTCTTCTTGCCTATAGTTTCAGCCATTTTAAATTGATCAGCCCTAGAGCACTAGCACAAACTTTTCTCCAAATAGAATTTGGTTCTGTTTTTTGTGTACATAGTAACTTTTAATAAATGTGGTGGTGCCAGGGATAAGAGTGGGAGTGGCTCTCTGCCTTTTCTTTGCCTGTAGTAGGTCTCCCAGCTGGGGGGAGGAGGGAGGCTGAGTTATCTCTAAATCTAGCTATCACTTGCAAAATGTCTTCTTACTGCTTTGTCTTTTGCACCATGCTCATTTGGTATCTGTGTGTCTTGTATCTTTTCGTGGTTTGCCACAGTTCTTGCCCCAAGATCTGAGCCCCTGGCTTGTTCCAAAAACTTAAGGGTGCCTGTTTTCCCCTGCCACCCCCTGCCGCTCTGTGGGAGGTGAGGTGTTAGCTCAGCCCCTCATCCTGGCGAATGACTTGCGAACTTGGCTCGCCTACTGCGGCTGCCGTGGGGCTGCCCTTGCTGGCCCCTGCTTTCCCAGTCCCTTCTCCCC